>JACCIY010001738.1:0-66291 GCA_025506505.1 Flaveria sonorensis
ATTTTGAAGGGAAAAAAGAAGTGAAGATGTCTAGAACAAAACAAATGATAAAAAAAATAATTTTTTTTTTATTAGATACTATAGATATAAATTTAAAGGCAACATCAAAACATCTACATTTCTATCAAGAGAATATTAAAAGAAAATTTAATCTACATCATAATCGATCTTATTCGGTTTATAGTTCCATCATCACATCGAGAATATTCAATAAACTTCTTAAATATATATTCTACAATATCATTCTTAAAATACTTAGAAAACCTTATACAAAAAATACAAAATATAATTATATGTTAGTGATTTATCACTATAACTATTTAGTACGCAAAATTATTCATGACATCCATTCTATGTCATCGTATAAAAAATACCATTAGACACGTAAATCTAACAAACTTTATTAATTTTCACTAGTATATCTTATTTCATCATCCATTTTTTTTAACCATTAGAATAGTATCCGAAAAATCACTAGATCCCATAATACTATCCTAAGTAACGTGATAAGGTAATAGCAACTTGTGGCATTATGACAAAATCAGTGAGTTCATCCATCGTCCATTTTTAAATTTAGGTATAGTGGATGCCTCTTAAAGTTAGATGAACTTTATAAATTTCAAATACTCTAATAGCAAATAGCCACATAGTATATATAAAACTTGTTCCGATATAAAATCGTACCAGACATATCTTGTTCATGCTTTGTAAGATTCATAATTCTACATGCATCTTTTAGCTGCACCTCACAACTATTTCATCAATACAAGACCATTATTTTTTATGAAAGGACGTTCTCGAAAATCGTTAAAATTTTAAGCTCTGGGTGAGTAAAGAATGGGTCTCTTATTATATAAAGTAAATAATCATATATAAAAAATTTTGGGCCCTGTGTAAGTAGAAAAAAATAAGACCTTATTCGATTAGTCGATCGCTTTAACATTCTGTGTTCTGATCGTTCTTTACGTTCACCCTAAGTCGCATGTTATTGTGTTTGAGTTTTAAAATGAGTTTCAATTCTAGTGTTAGGTAAATGATGAAAGCTAAAATAATAAAAATTTTAATAATCTCTAAAGTAGACTTAAAATAATTAAAATGTTAATAAGTTTTTCAATGGTCTAATAAATTTAAATGTTTTTGTTTAGGTAAGGCTTTGGGTGGCCACCCAACCCTATAAAGAGTGTTTTTTTTTTTTTTTTTTTTTTCACTCATTGCACATAAAAGTTTTTTTATTTTATATATACTTTTTTATTTTCACTCATAATAAAGTTATATAAATTTTTAAAGAAATTTTCAGGCCCCCATCCCGTCCTCCTCAGGATCTTTCAGACCTATAACGAGAACTCAATCCCATCCTCCTCAAGGTCTACTCTTTCTTTTAATGACAAACAAACTTCCTCTGAAACCTACCTATTCTTAAAACCCAATTATCACTCATTTCATGAGATTGAGACTCATACTTAATGACGATAAACACCAGATGTCCATAGACAACATGTTTTCGTAAAATCATAATCCAACACGAAACTATCATCCAACCAATCAACCCCTATAAACACCCATCCTCCTCCATCTTATCCAGCCCCCTCCCCTCCACTCCTCCACGAAACCACCATCTCACCACCCGAACCACCGTCCCACCGCCACCGCCAATGAATCAACCGCCACCAAAATACATAATCTCGGCCGCAGAAGCAGAATCAATGGCAAAATCGCGAGGCCTCACCGTCCCCCAACTCCTCCCCTCCTTATCGAACCCGCCCAACGCCTTGCCCGACCACCCATCTCCCACTTCGCCGTCGGCGTCGCCGGACTCACCTCCGACGGCCGGATCTTCACCGGCGGCAACGTAGAATTCCCCGGGCTCCCCCTCCACCACACCATCCACGGCGAACAGTTCTTCATCACCAACGTCGCCGCCCACTCCTCCGCCTGCAAACTCCTCTACGTCGCCGTCTCCGCCACCCCCTGCGGCCACTGCCGCCAGTTCTTCCAAGAACTCCGGGGGATCTCCGACACCCAGATCGCCATCGCCGATCAACCCCTAATCAACCCCCGTTACAAACCCTTTTCATCCCTCTTACCTCACGCCTTCAATCTATTAGATCAAGACTCCAACACCCCACTAATCCTCGAACAACACAACAATAAATTATCATTCAAACATAATGATGATAATGATGGTGTTGATTTGTTGACGTTGGAGGCGATGAAGGCGGCGCGTGGGTCTCACGCGCCGTACAGCGGGTGTCCGTCGGGGGTGGCGTTGATGGACTGTGAAGGGGGGGTGTATAGGGGGTCGTATATGGAGTCGGCGGCGTATAACCCTAGCATGATGCCGGTGCAGGCGGCGGTGGTGGCGTACATGGTGGCCGGAGGCGGTGGGTTTGAGAGGATCACGGCGGCGGTGCTGGTGGAGAAGGAGGCGGTGGTGGTGCGGCAGGAGGAGACGGTGAGGCTGGTGTTGAAGCATATTTCGCCCGAGTGTCAGTTACGAGTGGTTCATTGTGATTGATTTGATCCGATAGATTTATTGTTATTGTATTTTGTAAATGGTATAATAGTATAAAATTGATTATTATTCTATTTAAAAAAAAAGTTAGAAAAAGATAAAAAAGTATATTAGGGATAGTAACTGGTAAGTACTATACATTCATACAATCTATACGTATTGTAATGGTAGATTTGTAACTATTTTGACATCTTATTTATATTGTGCGAAATAAAATAAAGAACATGAGTTTTATTATGTTGATTCGTACAGCATATGTAATGCTTTAAACTTAATATATTATATTACAATATTATTTGTAACGGTGTAAAAAACACGTAAGAATAAGTTTTAAACTTACATTAGACACAAATAAATGAACCGACGATAGAAAACAACTGGCTACCGCTCTTGGAATGTAAGCTTCAATAATGCTTATCAATTTAAATTTAGATGTTGACTTAAACCGAACAATTAACTTTAAAATAAAAGCAATAATATTGTCATGTAAGGAAACTAGTACATCCTTAAGTATTCTAGTAAATATAAAATAATTTTATCATCAACTTAAATTCCTAAAACCAAACATAAGCCTTAGATCGTAGGGACATTAGTAATTTAACAAATCAACAAACTTAATATTTCTTCCTTGGGCACGCCTATTAAGAAGAAAAAAAGGCACTTTAGGAAAAACAAAACCATAAGAGCTAGGGAAGAACATCATTTTGTACCTCAACCTAAAAAAATAGTTTAACATTTATCCAAACCTAAAATCAATGAGCTTCACCTTGAGACATCTATACTAAGAGACAACATCATCAGCAACAACTTAGAGCTTGAAGGATACAATCACATGAGTATTAGACAAGACGTAAGATGGATCACAAAGCAAACATATGATATCATCACAACACGTATGTTACATTTGATCACTAAATAGTAACAGGCACTGCATAACAAGTAAACTCCTATGTATGATGACATATCGATGCATCATATATAAGAGGAATATGGGATTGGCCAAATATGATGATTCCTTTTTGACAATCAACACAATAGTCAAAGCAAGAATCCTAAAGAGCATTTACTCATGAAACTATCCGAATTCAAAGCACGTTGGTATTGATAGTATCAAATGAAGTTATACGTTTCGAATCATGACCCTTAAGAAAATTTTAATCGATATAGCATACCAAAATTATGATTTTGAGATTAAATGTGGTTAGAGAATAATCCGAGCACCCAATTCGAACTTTAATGTATACATGCAACTTTCCAACCCTTGACTTCTCATTTTAATCATTATAGCCATTTAAATAATCAAGATTAACTTCTTTAGACCCAACCTGAAACATAAAGCAATAGAAATTATAGATTAAAGACTGGTTTTAAAAATCAACACGGTTTTGATTTTTTCAGTGGCAAAATCATAAATGTTTACAACTGTAACTGCCTTTGGGGCTGTTTGGTAGCTTGTTAATGATCATTAAGAGGTTACCTCTTAATGGTTACCTCTTAATGGTTCATAGCCTCTGAATATTTAACATGTAACCTTAATGCTGAATGGTTAAAAGGTAACATTAAAAGGTTACCTCTTAACTATTTAGCATTAGTATTACCTCTTAACCATTCAGATGCTATAAACCATTAAAAAATAAGCTTTTAATTAACTATTAAAAAGCTACCAAACAACCCCTTAATAAACTACGTATATAAACCTCTACTAGAATGTATCGAATTAGACTAGATAAGAGTAAGTTGGATTATTAGGCCCTTGGTCGTCAGAAAAAGAAATTAGGCTCATTGAGTTAGTTTAGATTGATTCACATGGAATTTCGGAGACTCTATGTAGCCCATTTAAAAATGAAAGTTATTTATTTATATCAGCCCATCTAAACATGAAAATTTATTTATTGATCATTTGATTTATTTTATTTTTATAAATCATTTGAGGAGGCATAATTATAATTTATTTTAAATGGTAAGACGTCTAATACAAATTTTACTACGTAAGATACAAGTGTTCTATACAATAATTTTTAATTTACCCTTATCAAATAAACTTCTCATAGTTTGATACATTATTTAATGCATATGAGATTATTTAACTTATTACATTAAGTTTTATCTTATTTATAACATTTCAAAGTTAACATTTAAATATACATTTATTATTTATATTTTTATAACTCAAGATTATTTTAAGTATTATCTTATTTAAATACTTAAGTATATAGTTACTAAATATTTATATAATTTAAAATAATATTAACAATAATAACACCCATATATAATCAGTGGTTGCAACATCCTGCTCATCATACCATTAATATTGTCTATTTTACCAAGAGAAGCTCAAAGATTTGCTTTTGGTTGCTTGGATGAAAACTTTTCAGTGGGTCACTTATCTTTGAATTACTGCCACTCATACACGCTTAATTATGGAGTTCTCTTTCATCTACAACCAATACACTCAAAACGCGTTGATTATATTAAAGGCATGTTATTACTTATGAACCCAATATATCTACTATTTACGACTGATGTGAGATTTGTTTACATTGTTACAATGTTTAAGGCAAGTGGGGTTAAATTACGCTCTCTAAAACAACCTCGTTGACACTCGCCGCATCACACGTTCCAACTTACTAGTATATATGTATGCATGTGTGCGTAAAAGGCCCATTAATAATACAAAGAATGTCGTTATTATAAAGAGTTAGATTCGATTTTACTCCCTGAGATTTGATGAAAATAATTATTTTTTCTCCAAAAGATTAAAAATATCAACTTACCTCTAAAGGTTTTATAAGTTGTTTCACGTCAATCAAAAAGTTTCATAAGTTGTTTCAACTTGGATCCAAAAAATAAAACTTTTGAACTAAATTGAAATAAATAATAAAACTTTTGAATTGAAATTGATGTTTTTAAATTTTTGAAGGAAAATTATTACTTTTGTCAAACAACAAAAAATAAAATTGAAATTAACTCTATTATAGAAGATCGAACTATCAAAACAATGGTAGCAAAGTGGTTTTAGCTCACATATCTTATATCTACATCATGTTTCACTATTTACTAGTTGAATAATGTCATTCGCTTTTAAGAAAGTAAGATTATTATGAACTATCTACATTATAAAAAAAACTTAAAAAGTACAAACACCGAATATAACAAAGAAACGAAAAATAAAACAATACCAAATATGTTATTAGAATCAATCTAAGAATCAAATGACATATAGTACATGAATTAAAAGAAACCAATAGCCCACCTATCAAAAACACAAGAAAGCCCTAAATCAACGGAACAAGTCATACATAAAAGGTGATCAAAATTAAAACACATGAAAGAAAACTAAAAGATTTATCAAGGTGTGGATTTCAACAATAACATGCTTTAACATATACAAAACATTTAAAGCATCATCAACTAACAATTCAAGATGAAAAAACTAAAAACCCACATATCAAACATATCATAACAAGATATTAAACTCATGTTTTTTTAAAAAAAAATACATCTTACACGAAAAATTCCTTTGGATTCTGGTGCTCAGATAGTCAGTGAACCCTAATTCGCATGTGTACACAATTACTTTACTTTCACGAGACTATAAGGGTGGAGCGTACTCCTCTTTCTTATCCTCTACTACCTTAGCCACTATACAACAAGATATAATGTCACTTCATTTAAACCCAAAACTATCTTAAAAATTTGCAACACCGTCTTTCTTACCTCAAACTACTCAATAAACCCTCCATCATCTCACACTCCACAACTAGTACCTCGGCCTCAATCAAGGGTTCGTACACCAGATATCCAAGTCGACCACTGAATCCGCTGTAGTTGCAGCGTTGTTGCACGTTACATCAAACCAAGAGCGCCCTGTCCACCCTACGAGGTTAAAATTTAGTTAATGTTAATCATATAAAGTCAAAACAAACTAAATGCAGGTGATTAATTAATTTAACCTCCCTTTCCCCTTTCATGGTATACAACAAAAACAACCTCCACCTCACACCCTCAACCATAACATTTCCATTTAAGGAAACTTAATCTATAAATAAGAATCTACCAACCTTAAAACCATCATCCTTAATAATACCATTGTCTCGAACCTCAATATCACAAACTCAACCAATGACCAAAGAGACAATGGCCCTTAAAAGTCCCACACCAACTTTTCTTTCCATTTCTACCCTTCTCTTCTTCACAATATTACGCTGCAACGCCACCCCATCTCCGTCACCGTCGCCGTCGCCGTCCCCCATCCTCACCACCACCCCCTCCGCCACACCGACGGCCGACACCCCGGTATCGTTCTCCGAGCTTTTCGAGCTCACATTGCCCGAAATCGGCGTGCAAAAGACTGCGGTCTCATCGGATTCCGAAGGGTGTAAAGTCGCGAGCAAACAGCTTCAAGCAATCGAGCGTAAGATCAACGAGTTCAAGGCGGTTCTAAAGAACCGATTAGCGGACCCGAAGACATCGAAGCCGATCAAGGCGTGTTTGAGCCAATGTCAGGATAACTTTGAGGACGCCATTGATGGCGTGAAGACGGGCATCGAAAGCATCAGTAAACACGATCTCCCGAAGGCGAACATCGACGTAAGTGCGGTATCAACTGATGTCGATACGTGTAACGATTGTTTCGTTGAGATGGCGAGTGAAGATCCGGAGATCAAAGCGTTTGATGAGTGGGTTCGAGGGATCACCGGAGAATGTCTTGTGAATCTGAAGAAAGGGTGAGATTGGTGGTTTGACTGGTGGTTGACGGTGGTTTGACTGGTGGTGGGTAGGTAGGGTAGTGGTGGCGTTGGTGGTGGACAAGGGTGGCGTTAGGGTATGATTAGTACGTTTAGGATTTAAACTTTAATGTGTTTGTTTTGATGTACGGTGAATTGTATGAATATGTGATTTAAAATTGTTGTAGTTTATTAATGGGTTGTTTAGATGTTTTTATGAGATATTATCTCAATTTTATTACATGCTTTTGATTATCTGCGATCGAAATTTGTTGTTTAATTAGTCTATCATTAGCTTACATTAAGTTGTCACAAATTGGAGCAAAAGTTGTACCTATAAAAAAACTTTTAGTTTTCCCGCAAAATTTCCGACAACATACCAACAAACGTAATTTCCCACATTATCGTGACAATTTACTTACATACAAAACCATAATAATAAACCCTATTTTTTTTCCCACAATTTCCTAACGAAATAGTTAAAAAAATAGAATTCTTAAGGTAACTCTTGCATGTATTTGTATGTGTATATATTTTATTATTTAAATTATATTATAATATCACATATCATTTAGTTAGGGGTTACTAAACCATTTTCAGTGCCTAAAACAAAGAAGAATACACGAGTCTTTTTAAAAGTTTATTTTCAAAGTCGATCTAGTCAAATAAAACAACATATATTACGATAAAAAAATATCATTTGATACACATAATTCAACCGACATTTTATTTATGAAATAGCATACGAATTAGAACCGGCGCAAGGATTGCCACTAAACTCATCTTAAAACTATGACAAACACAAAATGGCTACTCAGGAAAAATAAAAAATAATGAGATGGTAATAATTAAATTGCATGTCTAGAGTGGATAATGTAAACCATATTTTTAAGTAAACCAGATGATATCGAAATAAAAATAAGTAGCATGAGGTTAAGACATAAACAAAATATCACTAGCTAGTAGAACTTTGATTAGCCCCTGCTAAACAACATTATATTTGTAAGCATATGCATCATTTTTCAACATTAACACATGGTTTTAGATAAGAACAGGAAACAAAATGTTAACATACTCAAACATCAGATAATAAAAATGATTTGGGTTGCCTTTGAGAAAGCAGATCCAGACCATATTTATACCATTGGTTTGGGAAGAATCAAATTCCAACAACAATATGACCTTCTCTTGGAAACCTACATATACAAATAAATGAATAATACCCTAACAAATTGATACGATATTAGCTTCTCTTCAAGTTTGTAATCAGAATATCAATAGATTAGCAAAAGCAGAAACACAAATACACCTTAGTTAGTCAATACTCAATAGCCCATTGATTAAGACACATTGTTGATTGTTGATCAAATCAATGAAGTTTGTAAGTTGTGTAGAATACATGAACTCAAATTTGGATAATCTGAGAGTAGTGAAGATCACTTTCAGATCGAAATTATTCGGTGGTTCATCCGAATAAATCAATCGAATAAAATTCAGATGAGATCAAGATCAAAGTATGAATTTTGTATGTGTTTTGTGAACCATAAGGAAATTCGAGAGTGACCAAAATTCTTGAAGCAATTCGATTTTCAGGGAGGGGTGGAAACTGCCATTTGACAGTTATTATTTTCCAATTCAAGATTGATTAAAATTTTGATTCGGGTTACCTTGGACCCTGCCAGGGGCTGCCGTCCCTTGGACCTCGCTACCAGGGGCGCTGCCCCCAACCCCCGCCAAGGGTTGCCCCCTTGGAACCCCATCTTTTAGGGGCTTCGCCTCTAAAGAGGTTTTTGATATCGAAGATCATAATAAACTCAAACAATCATGCACAGCGCACCTTCTAACTTGTTTGATAGATATTATGATTACATTGGTAATTAGTAAATCTAATTACACTAAAATATTTAACAAGTTGTAGTTAGATTATCCAAAACACAAGAGCTTGTAATCAAATTATCAGAATATATAGCAGATTAAATGGTTGATTATCGTCTATCAGAAATTTGAAGCGGGAGAGGTGTGTCAAATAGTTGACTCAAGCATAATAGAGATTTGCAGGTTCATAAAAACACTAACCGAGACGTTAGTGATGATATTGATGATTGAGTGATAACTGAAAGAAAGTGAGATAGCCTAGTTATATGTACTTTTTTTATAAGACTTTATTTTATAAGGGATCTCAGACCTTAGCCTTGCATTTAGTTTTTGATTATTGTTCGGCCTAATCATTGTTTTCAGACTCGGATCGGACCGGCCCGATCCACCCTAAATCGTTTTGTTTTCAAGGAACCGGCCGGTTCGAAAACATTGGACCTAATCAATGGATTGATTCTTCATAAGATCAGTTTGATAAACAGTCTGATATTAAAACTTAAATCTTTGTATGATGATGGTCTCAAAAGTTAAAACTATGAAAGATAGAAGAAGAAAGAAGAAAATAGTCTGACCACTGGTTCATGAAAAACGTTATAAGAGGTGATTGTATTGACTAAGAAATTTGATAAAACCGAATATATATTTTTGTTCTACTTTTGTTTCTATTTATGGTATGGAATAAGAAGATCCTCAGCCTCGCATCCCTAACCATGATATTTCCATATTAGGAAAGATTATCTACAAATAAGAATCGCCAATCCTTGTGTGTATTAAAGGAACCCTCTCCTCAAAGTTTAATCTTTATTAAAATCACAAACTACACAAACATCAAAAGCCAATGGCCTTTGCCAAACATACATTCATTCTTATTTTGATTTTCGCATTTCTATTGTTGTTAATACAATGTTCTAAGGCCGAATCAGACGACGTCACCTCTTCACCTGCCCCTACCCCTGCAGAGGAAGAGTCGTCCCCTACTCCTAGCCCGAGTGAGGAGGAGGAGGAAGAGGACGACGATGATGACGACGACGATGACGATGACGGGGAAAACTCATCCCCCACCCCTACCCCTACCCCTACCCCTACCCCTACCCCTAACCCTACCCTCTCATCGGGACCCGCTGCTGATAGCCCACTCTCTATGTCTGAGCTTCTTGAACTCTCATTGCCTGAAATTGGTGTACAAAAGATTGTGACCGCACCACTACCCGAGGGGGCTAAAGTTTCAAACAAACAACTAGAAGGAATCGAACATAAAATTGTGGAATTCAAAACAACCCTCGCGAAACGAGATTCGAACACCGGATCACAAGGTTCGCAAAAATGCCTCACGCAATGTCAAGATAACCTTGATGATGCGATTGATGGTGTCAAAAAAGGCATTGAAAGCATCAACAAGCAAGACCTCTCTAAGGCTAACATTGATATTAGTGGTGTGGCAACTGACATCGAAACGTGTAACGATTGCTTCATAGAATTGGATGGTGAGGACAAAGAGGTTAATGCTTTTAACGATTGGATTAAGGGGGTCACTAAAGAATGCCTTAGCAACCTCAAGCAAACATAAAGCTACACACTTCAGCATTTTGTTATTGTTTGCGCAAAAAACTTGTCTATGCGTCTTTTATTATACGGTTGTTGTATTATATAATTCTTGTAGATTAGAAAGAAAAGAATAAGATAGGTTATACAACATACATGATCATATGTAAGATACAAGATTATAATCAAAATTATTCAATAAACACAATTTCATTATACCTCTAATATCTTCTATGTTTCATGCGGCCCTTCTGGAAAGTGAATCAAATTATCAAATCTTTAGAGAATTATAACGTTTAGTGTACCAAACTTTTGTGTTTAGCCATTGGGACATTTATACAAACAGTTGGTGGGCATGATGATGATCGGCAGAAAAATCTTCATATATTAGCGAAATACTATGGAACAAATTGTTTCAGCAAATGGGTTTTCTCAAAGAAACATGTTTTGATGAATTACAATGTCATTATTTGTGATCTAGAAATGCAGAAGAGACTAATCGGATCAAGAAACCGTCGATTCGGATCGTTTACATTAAACTTAAAGAATCCATTTATCACAAAGTTGAGATGGCCGAGTTGGTCTAAGGCGCCAGATTAAGGTTCTGGTCCGAAAGGGCGTGGGTTCAAATCCCACTCTCAACATATTTATATTTTTTGCAAATTTTGTTTGGATATTAATTTTTTTTGTTTTGTTTAAAAGTTTTTTTGCAAATTTTGTTTGGGCACGTGTTTAGAATAATCCTTTTACACATTGCTGCTGGTGTTTGTTTGGTGGTATATTGTACTTTGTTATTTTTGTAGAGGATGGTTTAGGGTTGAGAATGATTGTGGATATGTAATTGGTAGAATAAGATTAACAAAGGAAGTTGAATACCAAATCAATTTAAGTAAATAAGTTTGAGAAGTGTAAAAGCACTTGTATGCTTTGCTTAACCGTGATGTGTAAGACGGCTGCGTAACAACTTATCTCACTCTCTTACTCTTTCCCTCTAAGAATACGTATACGTGTGTTAAGAGTTCTCACGTTGTCAACTAATGAATGATGAGTGATGAATATGATTGCAAAAATGCACACATCTGCAAGTTTTTCGTATAGTGTGATAAGATTATATATCATTAATATTGTTGTCACGCCATCACAACTCACAACCTTCACCACCCGAAATGAGTTGGAGATGATACACAAAATTGGTAAACTCGTATCTCGCGCATGGGCTAAACAAAATTAAAACAAAACATAACTTTTATCCGACTAGAATTAACAAGCCCATAAAATTTTGACGAAAACACGTATCAGAAAAGAATACATGTCCGAAACACATATCTTTTTGGTGTACCAAGTTGCTACACAACACAAACACCAATAAGATGAAAATAGTATGATCCCAAGTGTTTTTGAAGATTAACAATCTGAAACACTACTCTTACATTCCACACATGACAATCTAAAACACAAACACCATTATTAACCTAAATCAACCACAATAGAACAAACATTGCCTCAAAATATGCACGAATGTCACCATAAAAACCAGACAACAATGGAGTCGGAATCTTGATCAATGGTGAGGCAAAAGCACAGTGTTTGGAAAGCATGATGACCCATTATTAGCAGCTCCATCTATGTCAAGAACTGATGTAATCAGGTTGTATATTTCAACATTCACAAAAGATGGCACCTTTCTACCTCTAGCAAACTGCGGACCATGACCGATAAATATCGTTCTCATAGAGAAAAACGAGTTATCATACCCATGCGCACCCCCACACTCGCGACTCTTTGAATCCTTTTGTTCCACTTTAAACCCTTCTTCGAGTAGCCCTATGATCGGGGGGATCCTATCGCTTTCTGAGTAATGCAGCCTCTCGGGAAGGTCTTCTTTGAGGTAAACCTTCAGTTTATCTCCATTTTTGACCTTCCCGGAAGCCAAACCTTGGTTCATTTTGTCTACAACATCAGAAACCGACTGATCTGATGGCGGGCGGATAGATAACACTGGAGTATAATACTGTACCCATTCTTTAGGAATCTTGATCCAAGAAGCTAAATCATCTAAAAAGATTAACTTTTGATCACAAGTACCAACCATCCCATGATCACCAACAAGAATGATAGTAACATCTTCAAAAACACCACGATTCTCCAAACCGCTGATCAATCTACCAATCAAACCATCAATCCTACCAACAGCTTCAGTGATCTGAGGATCATCAGGGCCAACTATATGACCCTGATGATCAGGGTCCTCAAAATACAATGTCATAAATACAGGAATATCATCATTCGGCAAATCAAAATAACTCAAAATCGAATCAACCCGTTGTTCAAAGGGAACCGACTCGTTATAAGGTACACAGTAGTTCTCAGGGCAGTCCCAAGAACCCTTTTTTACCTCAGACCCAGGCCAGAAATACGTCGCGGCTTTCAACCCATGGTTCGATATGGTCTCCCAAATGGGTTCACCTAACCACCATTTGGGCTCATGGCTGCTCATTGTGAAGGTTTCACCTGTAATTGGATCAGTGAACTGGTTATTTATAACTCCATGGTATGCAGGGTATAAACCTGTGGCAATTGAGTAATGATTTGGGAAAGTTAGCGTTGGGAAAACAGGGATCAACCCTGTTTCAGCTTCGGTTCCGTTGTTGATCAATCGGTGGATATTGGGGGTTAGGGTTTTAAATTGGTACCCAAATCTGAACCCATCGGATGAAATTAGGATGACGACGGGGTGATTGAGTTTGGTGAGAGGTCGGGCGAGTTGCAGGGAGGTGGAGACGGTGGTCCGGTGGCGGTGGTCGGTGGTTTTGACGGTGGAGAAGAAGAGGAATGCGAAGGCGAAAGCGGCGGCGACGGCGATGCAGGTGGTGAGGAGGAGGGAGAAGAGGAGGGCGGTGGCGGTGGTGCTGGTGGTGGGTTTTGCTCCGGCGGTGGTGGGGTTTGCTCCGGTGTCGGAATATTCTTCTTGCGTCGGCACCGGTGAGGGTTTTACTGAATCTAATCCCATTTCGTATGGCGAAATTCTCTGAAATGGAAGAACAATTTGGGGAAATTGATGAGGGTTTTTGAGATCAGGGGTTTTGTGATGTGGGTTTGTGAAGAAATTGGATTAAACTTGTGAAAGATGTTGGAATTTGAGTGAAGAAGATTGGGTGAGCAGGAGATACTTCGGAAGATCCCATAAATGTGGAGTCTTCATCTTTCTTGTGGTTGAGATTGAAGGTCATAGGATAGATGGTATACCTAATTCTGTCATGTGACCCTATTAAAAGGGTTTTAATACAAGGACACTATTACATTTTTAGCTTTAGAATAATTTAGTAAAGCTTTGTCATATAATGTTGCTCTTTGCCAATTGTTGATCTTCCGGTATACCTATTGTTATATGTTACTTGTATTGTTGAAATATCCATTGGCTTTGTAGTTTTTCCGTTTATAAATTGTGTGATTGAATTAAGAGATGATACATGATTGGAGTAGTTAACCATATCTATTCTACATAAAATAAGGATGATAAACAAATAGAAACTGATGAATAAATACAAAACCTTCAGGACTACCCATTTGATTAAATCGTACCTAGAAAAACTTTCTTTTGATTTTTATCATTTTATTATTTTTTTTTCTCTCTCTTTGGCTGATAGAGCTTACCACTCGTTAACATTCTAGTTTTAATAAAGTTTGATATCTACTTTTGTGTGTCATATAAATATATGAAAACTAAAAATAATGACAATAATAGTTGAGAATATTTTGTTCTCTTTCGTCATTGGCCTATGGATGACATGTAAAGGTGATAAAATGGACAAGGTTAAAGATTAGACTAGATTTGATAATAGGAGTAGCCAAGTAGAGGCATGCGCAAGCCGACTTGAGAGGAGATGATTAAACTAGAGTTGCACTTTTTAGAGGACATGGTCCATGATAGCGGTATGTGGAGAAATATGATTAAAGTTAAGGATGTCTAGGAGAGGGGTTAAGTATGTTTTAGCATTGTTGTCACTTTTGCGAGATAATCCCTTATTGTTTCACTTTTGCTTCTGCATTTGTTACATATCATGTGCTTCTGGCTACTAGTTTTGTATATTGATTGCTATTGATCATACTATATTGGCCTATTATATATTGACTGTCCTTCAAGCATTGTGTTCTTATTGTCTTCAATGAAGCTGGAGGTTTGATATAAGTAGCCTCTCTACCCTTTGGAATACAGGTGAACTTTACCTACATCGCACTCTCTTTAGATCCTATTAATAGGGTTGTTATTGGATGAGATATACATGATTTGGTTATGGTTATTTTCTTTTTTAGTCTCTTAAATACGTAAACGTGATTAAGAAAACTTTATTATATACATGCTAATATATACTTCTTCATGGTTTATGAGGCTACATGGATAAAAAAAAAAGTCTCCACTTATTTTGTCTTGATCTTTCATCAATTTGATCTGGTTAAAGTTTGGTTCCTATTAAAACGTTTTCTTTTTTTTTGAACAGATAATTATGACGGAAACAAATCACATCATCTATAAAAGTAAATGGTCCCGAATTACCATATTTTTTAACCTTTATATTTTACACGAATTATGAAATGAGACTTTTTGAAAAATCACTTTCACTTAATGATTTTTATTTGAAAACTTGTTACGGTTTTTAACCTTTGAGATAAAATTCATCCATTTAAGATGTTAATTAACTGCACATGGCTTGCACATGATAGGTAAAAATGATCTTTTACTATAAAATAGTCACCATCGCAGTCATAACCCTTTCTTCTTTCCAGCAATTACCCACATGGATCCGTACATCTTTTGGAAGGTTTAAGATAAGCAAGAAGTGGAAGCACTTCACACTAACCTCTCAATAATCTTGTTTACAATCAATTCTTGCATCGATAAAATCCAAGTTGCATAAAGAGTTACAGATCTCAATCTACAATAATTATCATATCCATCACAACATATTACTATATGTATATAAGTGATTCCAAACACCGTATAATTTAGTAAACGAGATTCACTAGCATTCCAGTCTGTGGGATTCTATGCTAAGCAGCCTTATGGATCAACCATTAAAAACTATATTTTTATAATATATGCGTTGCATGTTTCAATTGTTCAATTTCTGAATTTTCCAGTTGTATGGGACTTCTGATTTATCTTTATGCCGACTTTCCTCCTGGTAAATCGTATTGTCGGTTCAGGTTCTTCGCCTACCAAAAAATGAGTGAAACTAGAGGGGCAGTTGGAGGTTGTTGATCCTATGAGAGTTAAGGTTTCCTAGACATCAACATAAACACTTAATATCAAGAGGAAAATGTTTGAACGTCCATCTTACCTTGACCTAGAACATTTCTTCTCAAACAAGTAGTTATTCTTACGTCTAATACTGATGAAATCCCCCCTCACTATGTCAAGATTAATGGTATTCTGTTTTACAAAATTAATTAAATTTGTTTTATGAAAATGTAACCAGTTTAGGGTAAAAAGACATTTTACCCATCATATGCAACCTATGTGTAGTTAATTAACCTCTTAACGGATGACTATTATCTCAAAAGTTAAAAACCGTAACAAGTTTCTACATTAAGTTTATTAAGTAAAATGGTTTTAACAAAAGGTCTCATTCCACATTTTGTGTAAAATATAAAGGTTATAATTTGTAGTTTAGTCTATTTCTTAACAATAATTTTTAATAAATACACTTCCCACACCTTGTAGAATTTAAACCAAATTCAAATTACCACATGTGGCCCACAAACAGAAGAACAAGCTAAGTAGAGATATCATAAACCTTAAAAATTGGATCAATGGTTGACTTTGACCACCCTTTTTGTCCACAGGGACACAGGGTGATGCAGTGTTGCTTCTGATATACTAAACTCTGGCAAAAGCCCAAAGGGTATTTTGCTCACAAGAGCCAAGTCACAGTTCTAAGCAAACTGCACCCCTTTCCTGAACTGAACAGCACCTATTAACTCGTATCCCGGCCATTGGCATTTTATATGATTGGAATACATAAGGAGAATATGTGGGTTTTTAACTTTAGAGAAACGCCAGATACGGCAAATGGGCTAATGAGCAGGTCAACAAGTTTATGTTCTGTATGAGCTCTGCATTCTCAATCTTTAATAATTTACAAGAGTTGTTCTGCTGTTCAAAACTATTAAGGGTCATTGAGCCTATATGTGTATTTGAACTTTGATAGTTGATTAATAGTTGGTTTTATATTCAAGATGAACCATTTTAGCATCTTTATGTAAATTGAAGTGAAATGAACTATTTATGACATACCTTGATGCAGCCCGTTCCAGTCATGGGTTTAACCCTTAACAACTTTTAACTGGACCACACACCTTCACAGGTTTAGCCAATCTTTCTATGTTCGGTTCCTGAGTTGGACCTTAAAGGGTAGGTACAAAATGGTCCTTGGCGTTTTGTGCCCTAAAAACTTCAGGTAGGACCAAAAAGAAGAAAATGACATGTGCAAGCAATGAGGCATTCGCAAAGTAATAAACAACTGCAGTAATAGAACAAGGTCAATATCCTAAATATTTAAACAAAAATATACTAAACCCGAAGCAGAACCATTGATTTCCACCAAAAACATAAACCAATGGTCATTCTCATGTCTTTGTTTTTCAACATGACTCATATACTCCAAGCAGAACCATTGAAATCTTCTTGTCAGCAGACAAAAAGATAAAGGAATTAAGACCGTGTAAGAGGATTAAAGATTTGTTGGTCCGATTGAAACTTCAGGTTATTTTCTAATCATCAACATTTGTCTATAACAATGAAGATTCGGGACTTTCTATCTTTTCCTAATTACCTACCATTTGAACGTTTTTGACCAGTGACTTTCAGGAGTTGACTCTGGCTCTTGACTATGGCTAACAGCAGCTCTTTCAGAATCAGGAATATCAGGAGCAAACAGAAGTTCAGTGTGTTTCTTATCTTTTTTTGTTGCCTCTTTCTTTCTTGGTCTCGTAAATATGTACGCTGCAAGAATAAATTTGGTTAACTGGCCATGATCTTTGGCTGTAGAATAAGCGAAACTTGTAATTTAGGAACAAATTACATGGTATGGAAATTGCCATATGTGGGATTTAATCATCTAAGACCAGTAAATATGTGGGATTTAATCATCTAAGACCAGTAACTTGGCGGTTTACTTACACAAAAATGTGAACTCACCTTATTGTTGTTGTGCGTAAGACAAAAATGTTTTTAACTGAATGTATTACACTCTCAATTTCAATCAGCATATGTAAGACCTTCAATAGCAGGTAAAAAGGCTAGCATGACACACTGTCATGTCATAAGAAAACAGGTGCCCTAGAGGGTAACTTACAATTAGTGGATAAAACATTGAATCTTGAATATGCAACATAAAATGGAAAAAAACATTTTTTATTACATATAGATAGTGACAAAAAGGAGAGAGAAAGTTAAATTTGGTGTAATAAACCCAAACTTGCTTATCAATACTGATGTCTACAAAAGTACTACTATATTGAAGAAAACTGTTGAATCAATTTCGGTAGTTTTAATTCAGTTTTAGTTTGGTCCTATCTCAAGGAAATAAAAAGAGTTCTGGCTACTTTATTGAGCCATTTAGGTGGCCATGTCTAAAACTTTTAAGGAATTCGAAGACTATTCAAGTAAAATCCTCAAAATTATCTCATATCATTCTATTTTTACTTTTCGGTTACATCTATTTACTAACCTCACAGTTATTTAGTAACCCTAAATAGAATTGCCAAAAATACATAGAATTCTTACAAATAAGTTGATAAACTATCAGAAGCTAGAAAACATACAAGTTCAAGTTATTCTATCACAGTTTGAACATCCTCAGACCATGATTATTAATAAGTTGCTACAAAAATAGATAGAAAGTATATAAGAGATGAATGAGAACTTATTGCTACTGATTGTAAAGAACTTTAAGCGCATAGTATAACTAGATATAAAATACTTCATATTTGGTCTTCATGACATACTTGATATTCTTAAATGAAAATTTAGATAATTTGGCTTATTTAGAATCTTACTAGTAACTATTAGTTAAATATAACATAATTGATGTTCAATATGAAACCATTTTTAAGTTAAAAACTACAGAAACCACATAGATGATTATACTTATTGCATAAGACAATTTTTGACTGTCACTCTTTTTTGTCTCCATCCATATGTGATTATCTTCCTGCAAAGAGCGCGCCTAGGCCCTCAAGCGCAACCCAGTGTCGCCTTGTCGCCTCAATTTAAAAGCAACATTATTAGGCCAAGTTACGGCCAAATTGCGGCCAGAATCGTCTGACAGGTGTGAGACAATTACACTAGCCCTAAACAAGTCTGGAATCAACCTAAAACATCCTAAACTTGTCCAAAACAAGCCTGAAACATTTCTAAAACCTTTAATTTTGATACTTTTATACTATGTGCATCGCTAAGAAAATCCTTGATTTTATATCGCCTTGCTCCTAGACCCAATGCTCACCCTTTTTGCCTTCGACAACTATGCCCATATAACATAAGGATACAAAAGAAAATCTTGAAGATAAAACATTAAGGACTAAATAATAATAATAATAGTAATATAAGATTAAAGGAAACAAATGGAATTCTGAATCTGCATAGGATCACAGTAGACAAATCGAAACATCTTGTGATTAAAAACCTAATTTTTAATTAAAGCAAATCTGCTGACACAAGAACACTGTTGGATAATAATCATCGAAAGCAACAATTTTGTAAGTAAGATCTCCAGCACAATGTTAGATACAACTTCCCAACTCTTCGAATGATTAAAGAAGCTTGAACTTAACCAATTATAACTTTTCACCAGCTAACTTAAACTAATTTTGTGAAGTACAACATAAATTGCCTCACAATCTGAAAACTTAAGCACTAATTTGTAAACAATATTTCTTCATGAGCTTGAATAGATTATCCAAATGCACTGGCATCTATAACCTAGGTTATGATGAAACATAAAAGGGGGGAAAAAGCTAAGCCCTAAGCTTACTTCTTTTGAACATTAAACGCTAAAACTACACTGACATCGAATTCCACCAAAACCCTAGTCAAATCGCAATCAAACAATATGAAATCAACGTGATTTAATCATCGATGAGTATTCAGATACACAGAGTGAGTGGGTGAAAGAGAGAGAGAGGGGGGAAGCTGTTAACAGACCTCCGAGAGCAAGGTTAGAAATGAGGAGTATTCTCCAGACGAATTTATAACCTCGAACAACAGATTTCGTTGGTGGCTGCGGCGGAGCTTGCGGTGGCGGTGGTGGCGGAGGTCTTTCCATCGGAAGTTTGGCGACGGTTAATTCATCGGCAACGATGACTACTGCTATAAGCCTATAACTATTGATCTGTTTTACGTTTCACGCTATTGGGCTCAGTGTGGCCCGATTTGGTTATAAGTTTAGAGTTCTTGGCCTCAGCCCAACATATGGAGTATGGCCTTTTGCTTATATGTTGGGTCTGGCCCAAACTATAGGAAAATATGTGAGTATGCCGTAATGCCGTATGGGTAATGGAATGAATGAGTAAAGAAGTAGGAATAAAATGACTCGTTACTTTATGTTATTTGGTAGACATAAAAAACAAAAGAATGAAATATAGTGGTCGTGATGGTGGTTATTGGTAATTGGTGGGTGGTGGTTCGTGGGGGTTGTTGGTAGTGGTGGTGGTGGTGTTGGTTGTTGTTGGGTGGTGGTGTTGGTGGTTGTGGTGGTAGGTCAGGTCATGGGTCGGGTCATGAGTCGGGTAAAAATCTTTTTCTAGAAGGAATGAAAAGAAAACATCTCTTCCCCGTGGAATAAAAATTATTAGAAGAGAATGAATCACACTTTTTATGTAATGGTTAATTTCATTCCTATATGGTTAACAAGCATGTTATTTTTTCCATTTGAGCGGAATGACCCATATCATCCACTTTACGTTCATGCATACCAAACATATAATAATTAGACAAATCATGTTCATACTTAAAAGGACAATATTAAAACAACTATATCTAAGGATTAACATTACCAACGTGTTGTGACGGGAGTAGAAAGCGTATGCATGTCACAACGGTAAATTACACTACAATAAAAAAATTAATGCAACTTTGGTAAATTGTTGCATTATGATTTGAAAAGGCTGTATTAGGCCTATAGCAACATTTTATCAAGAGCCACTTTAGGTGAAATTATATTAGACACAATACAATATTTTTGTTAGATAATGCAAACCTTTTAGAAAGAGTTGCATATATAATTTAAATGCAACTTTTTTTTACATGTAAATGCAACTTTTTCTATTTAAAATTTAACAATTTTCTAACTTAAATATAACTTTTTTTTATGGTTTTATTAATAAAAGTGCAACCTTTATTTACATTTAAATTGCAACCTTTATTTACATTTAAATGCAACTATTATTATGTTTTCAATGAGGAAAATACAACCTTTTTCTTACATTAGATGCAACATTTTTATGACTTTAGTTATCAGTGGCGAAGTTTGAACTCTTCCGTAGGGGGCGGGGGTAAAATTAATTTTTTTTACTGGGGGCGAACTCGATATTTATATAACAATTTACACTACCGGGCCAAAAATTTACGTCATCGGACTAAAATTTAACAATGCTGACTAAAAAAATAGGAGGGCGGCAGCTCCCCCGGCCCCTATGAAGCTCCGCCATTGTTAGTTACAACAAATTTAACTTTGTTTACGGTCAAAACAAATTTATATATTTTTAATTACAATAAAATACATCATTTTCTTCAATTTAAAGAAATCTTCTTTTTGAATATCCTAGTACTAACACAACAACTTATTCTACTAATGCAAAACAATGATTTATTACATTTGTGGCATCATGTTTATTACATTTGTAGCATAAAGTAAGAAATTCTTTGACAAACGAAAATTCCACTAACATGTGGATATTTGCAAAAGGGCCTCATGAACTACGTCATTTATCTGTATTATCAAGATTACTGTTAGTCGATCAAAGAGATGGTACATTGGGAAATAAGTATCGATAGAAAGAAAAACACAAAAACCGAGAAAACTAAAAAGTACAACTGGACGTAAAAGACCAAGAACCTAAGAAAATTAAGATATTTATTTAAAATCAAAATTTGATTTTTATAATAATTTTTGAGAAGGACTGTATTAAAAAATGGATTTAATCTAACAAGTATAAAAAATATTGTGAGCATTGTTTGAAAAAGAAGGACATTTTGGTTATTGTGTCAAATACGTCAACTCATTGTGTCTTATACGTTTATTGTATCAAATATCAGTTCATTGTGTCATATATTTTACATAATTTATCATTGTTTCAATAAATTATATAAAATTATTATCTATCATTGTGTTATACAATTAGAAGCACACAATAATATACTTTTACCAACGTATTTTTTAAAACGATAATGTTGAAAATAATACAACGTGTTATTTTTGTCAAGGTTTTATAGATTATATAAACTTGTTGTTATCTATTATTGTGTTTTATAGTTAGAAGTACACAGTGATGTTATTTAACCAATGTATTTTTTAAAACTTAGAGCATTTAATAGATTATATAAAATTATTATCTATCATTGTGTTATACAATTAGAAGCATACAATGATATACTTTCATCAATGTATTAGGTTCATCTTATATTAGTGTTAAGTTAGACAATAAATGTGACACCCGGTAATTTTCCGTTACCAAACTCCGTTTGTTCCGTTAAGTCTTGCATACACGTGTCGTGCACACACACTAGTTGTCGTTGAACGTTGGTGACTTAACAATAATCAGTAATGTTAAATTGAGGATAATTAAGTTAACAATGTGATTATTAAGTTATGCTTATGTGATTTAAATGTTAACTGTAATTTTATCGCGTAACGTGAAAACGTGCATATTTATTTCGTGTGTTTTGTGATAAATGGGAATTATGCATGATTGTTATTTGTGATTAATAATAATTGTGTTTAGTAGTTAAAAACTATTTAAAAACTATTCAAAAAGCTTAATTTTTAAAAATACAAATTATAAGGGTTAAAAGGGTAATTATGGATTATTTAATAAAATAAAAATCAAAACTCTAACCCTAATCACCCTAATCGGCCGCGACTTGCACTCCCACTCCCTCTTCTCTTCGAATTCGACAAGAACAAGTGAGTAAGCCTCGGATTGGATCGATTTCAAGGTTAGAAGACATTAGAAGCATCAAAGCTTGTTCCTCTTTGCGATTTTAAGGTTAATTTCGTGTTTCTTTCATGTATTTTGTTCTAGCCGAAAGTTATTTGCGATTTGGATGAATTGGAGGCCGAATGTTGCTTGTTTGTTGATGTTAATGTGTTTGTTAGATAGATTACATGTTAATTAACGTTGATTATGCAAGAAAGTTTGGATTTTGGTTGTTTGTTCATATGATTATCTTGGCCGTGAGTTTGAGGCGAATTTTGGATCAAATTGGATGTTGAATGTTGGTTGTTTGATGTTGTAATGATGCTAGTTAGGTTGTATGCATATTGGTTAACGTCGATTTGCAAGAAAGCTTCGATTTTGATTTATGGTTCATAGGTTACTAATAATAGTAACTTTATTTTGCATGAATTGATGATTGGATGATGTATGAATGTTATGGATGTGTTTGTGATGATGATTAGATGCTAAGTTGATGATATGAACAATTTAAAATCAAGAAGATGTCATATAGTTCATACATTGCTAAAAATAGTAACTTTTGGTGTTGAATGTTGATGACTCATGATGATTAGGTGTGGTTGATCATGTTTAGATGTTGTCATGGACTTGAGTTGGTATATAATTGATGAATTCATGAATGTAATGTGAGTTTGATGAATTTGGGATGAACTTTCCCAAAAGGGAAACTTTTATTGTGCAAATCCTTGAATTGGATGATTTGAGCATGTTTGGGATATTAGGATCATGCTAGTGTGTTCATGGATGATTTCTAAGTTGATTAAATGTGTTGTTAGGTTATATGAATGTTGATTTGGTTTGTTACCTGTTTTGGCCTGTTGTAATTCGCATGACTTGTATGATAATTGGTTGTATGATGATCTAGGTAGTACATGTGGTTAATGATGTGCTATATGTAATCAAGTTGTATGTTGATCATGTATGACATACTGTTGTGTTAGTATTAACGAATTATCACCTATAATGTCACCAACGGGTCAAACGGGTCAACTGGGTCTAATGTGTCTTGTCTTTCTTAAACCTTGAGTTCCTTGGTTTGTAGAGCACTTAGGGTTTCGTGTTGATTTTGTATACACGTACTTATGTACTCTTGTGTTCTAGGTGACCTTTGAAGGTTGTCTTTTTCTTTCAAGTTAAGCTCTAGGTTAATTCTTGCGCGCATCAGGAGAGTTCTTGCCCCATCATTTTACATCATCTCTTTTGGGGGAGATAGCATACTGTTGATCACAAACGCTTTTATTTATGAGTGTGTATAATATTGATATAGTGTTGTTTACCATGGAAAGTCCTCACACTTTCGGATTGTTAATATTGAATAGCGGGGAAATCTTGGGTAGTACTACTGGGTCTGACGAGCCCCACCTGTGCGACTCGAGGTCAAACGGGTGCAATTTTGTCCTAACACATATTCATCACGACCTGGTAAGTCGTGACGGGAGGCAACAAACGTAACACAGTCAGCTTCGATCGCGAAATCACTATGATTAATATTTTTATGTTAATAGACTAGCTATCTATTGCAATACACTACTTATGCTCTGGAAACTGTTGATTGGTTTATATTTTAACGCAAACTCTTGAACTCACCAACCATGTGTTGACTTGTTTAGTATGCTATTCTCAGGTTAAGGTTGCCAGTTGCCTAGGAGCACGCACACCAGCATCGTTGAGTTGTCTACATTGTTTGTTTACACATTTGGGTTTATTTTCCTATTAAACATTTGTGTTTGGGGCGCGTATGTTTTGCGCATCCTCTTTACATACTACTTGTTTTGAGTTTTCTAGTTTTAAAAACGCTTCCGCAGTATTTTAAACATTAACTCTGGTTTGTTTATTAATCATATAGAGTCGTTCTTGGTAACTAATGACTGAGATCCTGGTATGTCACGCGCCTCGCGGTAAAACCCCGCACGCGGATTTTGAGGGTGTGACAGATTGGTATCAGAGCCATTGGTTATAGGGAACTAGGTTGCATACACACACTAGACTATAACCGCACAGTTGTTAGTTACTTATCGCTTACTCTCCTTACTGTATACTCATTGGCATACGCAACACGTACTTCGCAGCATGGCATCGTCGTCCAGGAATTTAGGCAAGAGACCTGCACGATCTGAGTCACCTCCTACTTCTCCCGTACCGGATAGGGGATTTAACTGGCCACGACATCCTTATCCTCCTAGCGAGATAGACTGGGATCAGCCTTTCATACCTCCTTAGCTCGATCCTCCGCGTAACTGGGATTTCTACCCCACTTACATAAACCGTATGGCATATAGAGAGCGCGTACCACCAGTAGCACCTACACGACCTAGGACTAGGTCATCAACCGCCTCTACTTTGCCTACACTTCCTACCTTGAGCATCCCTTTGGAGCAGGCATTTGCAGCTTTGGTAGCCACACTGGACACAGAGCGACAGCGAATTAGAGGACTCACTGATGAGAACTCTATTACGATCTGAGATGCGTCAGCTGCGTTTCCAGGTAGATACGCTTCAGGAGCGACTTTCGATGGCCATTGGTGGACATCATACGCTGGCAGGCAACGTGGTAACACTTAGTGAGCGTATGGACGCACAAGATCACCATAATATGGAGATCGATGATAGGTTTGCTGATTTAGAGGCACAGCTAACAGCACTTCAGGTTGCTGAAGCCCCTGCACCTTTGGTGGACCCTGATGAGGAAGAATACTGCCCCCGAAATGAAGTGCAGAAACTGGAGATTGAGTTCTGGCAACTCAAAATGCAAGGCTCAGAAATTGAAGCCTACACGACTTGAACTCATGAGTTAGCCACTTTATGCCCAGGGATGGTGAATGAAATGCACAAGAGGGTGGAGCATTATATACGGGGATTGGTGCCTGAAATTCAAAGTATGGTAACTGCTTCTAACCCCACTACCATACAACAAGCTATCCGAACAGCCCACAGGCTGACTGACCAGGCAGTTGAGCAAGGTCGGTTACCTAAACGGGGTGCGGTGGCAAGCGTGCCCGACCAGAAACGCAAGTGGGATGGTTTAAACAACAAGGGATCGTCATCCAGTAGCCAATCTCAACCTCAACAACAGAAAGTCAGCAACAGCAACGGAAGTTCGATAACAACCGAAGCTTCAACCAGGCGCACTCAAATCAAGGACCCGGCGGGTATGGTGGAAGACTGCCGAAGTGCAACCGGTGTAACTACCACCATGTGGGTCGGTGTGATAACTTCAAGTGTCAACGTTGTGGGAAGATTGGTCATGCAGCCAAAGACTGTCGGGGTGAACTGATGAGAAAGTCACAACAATCACAAGAAACTCCGAAAGGTTGTTTTGAGTGTGGAAAAGAAGGCCATTACAAACGCAACTGTCCCCAGCTTAAGAGGAATGGTAATGGTAACAACAACAATAGGAACAACAACAATAATAACAATGGCAACAACAATAACAACAACAATGGTAATGGCAACAACAATGGTGGAAACAATAATGGAGCCAAAGGAAGAGCCTTCGTCATTGGCTCAGGTGAGGCTCTAAACGATCCTACAACAGTAACTGGTAAATTTTCGGTTAATGGTTGTTTTGCTACTGTATTATTCGATACCGGAGCCGATAGAAGTTTCGTGTCCACTAGGTTCTGTAGTCTTTTAAGTGATATGCCCTCAGCCTTAGAATCTAAATACACCGTGGAGTTAGCTAACGGCACATAGATTCACGTAACGCATATTCTTAGAGACTGCAAGATAGAGCTTGCTGGTCATACATTCACTATAGATCTCATGCCTGTTACGTTAGGAAGTTTTGATGTGGTAGTAGGCATGGATTGGCTTTCCGATAAACAAGCGGAAGTCATATGCCACGAGAAGATCATACGGATTCCCCTTGGTGAAGAAGTCCTTACGGTCAGAGGTGATAGGAGTGGTGCGGTGATAGGCATCATCTCGTTTATGAAAGCACAGAAGTTGTTACGAAAGGGTCGACTAGCCATATTGGCACTCGTCACAGATAAACAGACTGAGGAAAAGAAGATAGAGGATATCCCCGTAGTTCGTGAGTTTCTCGAGGTGTTTCCGGAAGACCTTCCTGGATTACCGCCTCATCGTCAAGTTGAATTCCAGATTGAGTTGACTCCAGGAGCCGCTCCAATTGCGAGAGCACCGTACCGATTAGCTCCGAACGAACTGCAGGAATTATCCGCTCAACTACAAGAGTTGTTGGATAAAGGGTTTATCCGACCGAGTTCGTCGCCCTGGGGAGCGCCAGTTCTATTTGTGAAGAAGAAGGATGGTACATTTCGAATGTGCATTGACTATAGGGAACTGAACAAGGTTACTATCAAGAATAGATATCCCTTACCTCGTATCGATGATTTGTTTGATCAACTACAAGGATCAAGCTATTACTCTAAGATTGATCTGAGGTCTGGGTATCATCAGCTGAGAGTTCGAGAAGAGGACATCTCGAAGACTGCTTTCCGTACACGATATGGTCACTATGAATTTTTGGTCATGCCATTTGGGTTGACGAATGCACCAGCAGTATTCATGGACCTCATGAATCGCGTGTGCAAACCCTATCTTGATCAGTTTGTTATCGTCTTTATTGATGACATACTGATATACTCAAGGACTGAGGAAGAACATGGAGAGCACTTACGTTTATCTTGGAATTACTTAGAGAGGAACAACTGTACGCAAAGTTTTCTAAGTGTGATTTCTGGATACGTGAGGTACAATTCTTGGGTCATATTGTCAACGAGAAGGGAATACATGTTGATCCTGCTAAGATTGAAGCGATAAAGAATTGGTCTGTTCCTAAGACACCAAGTGAGATACGACAATTCCTTGGATTAGCGGGATATTATCGACGATTCATTGAAGGATTCTCTAAGATTGCACAACCTCTCACAGCCTTGACTCACAAGGGAACGACGTACAAATGGGGTGAGAGTCAGGAATCTGCTTTTCAGTTGCTGAAACATAAATTGTGTAGCGCACCAATATTAGCGTTACCGGATGGTAGTGATGATTTCGTAGTCTACTGCGATGCGTCTATTCAAGGACTTGGATGTGTCTTGATGCAGCGGGATAAAGTGATAGCTTACGCCTCTAGACAATTGAAGATTCATGAGAAGAACTATACCACCCATGACTTGGAACTGGGTGCGGTAGTTTTTGCCTTAAAATCTGGAGACATTACTTGTACGGTACCAAATGCACCATCTACACCGATCACAAGAGTCTTCAGCACATCTTTGAGCAAAAGGAGTTGAACATGAGGCAAAGACGCTGGGTGGAATTGTTAAACGACTATGATTGTGCTATTAAGTACCACCCGGGAAAGCAAATGTAGTTGCTGATGCGTGAGTAGAAAAGAGACTGCTAAACCTCGACGTGTGCGAGCTCTGCAACTAACGATTAGTACGCAATTACCTGAACAAATCCGAGAGGCTCAAACAGAAGCTCTGAAGGTAGAAAACATGAGTTTAGAAGGGTTACGAGGAATGGAAAAGCAATTAGAAGTAAAAGCGGATGGGATTCGTTACTTCATGGATAGACTATGGGTACCTCTACATGGAAATCTGAGAGATTTGGTCATGAGTGAGGCTCATAAGTCCAAGTATTCTATACATCCTGGATCTGACAAGATGTACCACGATTTGAAGGCGCACTATTGGTGGCCTAACATGAAAGCAGATGTAGCTACTTATGTGAGTAAGTGTCTGACCTGCTCGAAGGTGAAAGTGGAGTATCAGAAACCATCTGGTCTACTACAACAACCCGAGATCCCTATATGGAAGTGGGATCAAATATCAATGGATTTTATTACTAAGTTACCTCGTACTTCTACGGGTTGTGATACAATATGGGTTATCGTGGATCGATTAACAAAATCTGCTCATTTCCTAGCGATAAAGGAAACAGATAAGATGGAGAAGTTAACCCGACTTTATCTGAAGGAGATCGTTTCGAGGCATGGAGTACCGATCTCAATTATTTCTGATCGCGATTCTCGTTTCACATCACACTTCTGGCAGTCGTTGCAGAAAGCTTTAGGTACACGATTGGATATGAGTACTGCTTATCATCCACAGACTGATGGTCAAAGCGAGCGTACTATACAGACTTTGGAGGACATGTTACGTGCTTGTGTGATTGACTTCGGGAATAACTGGGAAGTTCACCTACCATTGGTGGAATTTTCTTACAACAACAGTTATCACACTAGTATAAAGGCAGCACCTTTTGAAGCTTTATATGGGAGAAAGTGTAGATCACCAGTTTGCTGGGCTGAAATTGGTGATAGTCAATTAACGGGTCCCGAGTTAGTACACGAGACAACTGAGAAGATTGTTCAGATAAGAAACCGCATGGCCGCAGCGCGAGACAGACAGAAAAGCTATGCTGACAAACGACGAAAACCTTTGGAATTTCAGACAGGTGACAAAGTTTTATTAAAAGTCTCACCGTGGAAAGGCGTAGTTCGGTTTGGTAAGCGAGGAAAGCTAAATCCGAGATACGTTGGACATTTGAGATAGTGGAAAGAATTGGTCCAGTGGCTTATCGACTAGCCTTACCTGATTCATTGAGTGGAATCCATGATGTATTCCATGTTTCAAATCTAAAGAAATGTTTAACGGATGAAACGATGGTCGTACCACTGGAAGAAGTTCAAGTAGATGAACAACTACGCTTCATTGAGGAACCGTCGAGGTGATGGATCGTGAGGTGAAAACGCTTAAGCAAAGCAAGATACCCATCGTCAAAGTTCGTTGGAACTCGAGACGTGGACCAGAATTCACGTGGGAACGTGAAGACCAAATGAAGCTTAAGTATCCTCAGCTATTCGAAAGGACGATGCCAGCCGGCGAAGGTATTGATTAAATTTCGGGACGAAATTTCTTTCAACATGGGGATGATGTGACAACTCATCCAAAACTCACACGATTTCGATTTCCTTGTGCCAATGCAGTAGACCAGTGATGGAACACTCACCATGTAACGCAATTTTCGGGACGAAAATTCTTTCAACATGGGGATAATGTGACATCCGGTAATTTTCCGTTACCAAACTCCGTTTGTTCCGTTAAGTCTTGCATACACGTGTCGTGCACACACACTAGTTGTCGTTGAACGTTGGTGACTTAACAATAATCAGTAATGTTAAATTGAGGATAATTAAGTTAACAATGTGATTATTAAGTTATGCTTATGTGATTTAAATGTTAACTGTAATTTTATCGCGTAACGTGAAAACGTGCATATTTATTTCGTGTGTTTTGTGATAAATGGGAATTATGCATGATTGTTATTTGTGATTAATAATAATTGTGTTTAGTAGTTAAAAACTATTTAAAAACTATTCAAAAAGCTTAATTTTTATAAAATACAAATTATAAGGGTTAAAAGGGTAATTATGGATTATTTAATAAAATAAAAATCAAAACTCTAACCCTAATCACCCTAATCGGCCGCGACTTGCACTCCACTCCCTCTTCTCTTCGAATTCGACCAAGAACAAGTGAGTAAGCCTCGGATTGGATCGATTTCAAGGGTTAGAAGACATTAGAAGCATCAAAGCTTGTTCCTCTTTGCGATTTTAAGGTTAATTTCGTGTTTCTTTCATGTATTTTGTTCTAGCCGAAAGTTATTTGCGATTTGGATGAATTGGAGGCCGAATGTTGCTTGTTTGTTGATGTTAATGTGTTTGTTAGATAGATTACATGTTAATTAACGTTGATTATGCAAGAAAGTTTGGATTTTGGTTGTTTGTTCATATGATTATCTTGGCCGTGAGTTTGAGGCGAATTTTGGATCAAATTGGATGTTGAATGTTGGTTGTTTGATGTTGTAATGATGCTAGTTAGGTTGTATGCATATTGGTTAACGTCGATTTTGCAAGAAAGCTTCGATTTTGATTTATGGTTCATAGGTTACTAATAATAGTAACTTTATTTTGCATGAATTGATGATTGGATGATGTATGAATGTTATGGATGTGTTTGTGATGATGATTAGATGCTAAGTTGATGATATGAACAATTTAAAATCAAGAAGATGTCATATAGTTCATACATTGCTAAAAATAGTAACTTTTGGTGTTGAATGTTGATGACTCATGATGATTAGGTGTGGTTGATCATGTTTAGATGTTGTCATGGACTTGAATTGGTATATAATTGATGAATTCATGAATGTAATGTGAGTTTGATGAATTTGGGATGAACTTTCCCAAAAGGGAAACTTTTATTGTGCAAATCCTTGAATTGGATGATTTGAGCATGTTTGGGATATTAGGATCATGCTAGTGTGTTCATGGATGATTTCTAAGTGATTAAATGTGTTGTTTAGGTTATATGAATGTTGATTTGGTTTGTTACCTGTTTTGGCCTGTTGTAATTCGCATGACTTGTATGATAATTGGTTGTATGATGATCTAGGTAGTACATGTGGTTAATGATGTGCTATATGTAATCAAGTTGTATGTTGATCATGTATGACATACTGTTGTGTTAGTATTAACGAATTATCACCTATAATGTCACCAACGGGTCAAACGGGTCAACTGGGTCAAATGTGTCTTGTCTTTCTTAAACCTTGAGTTCCTTGGTTTGTAGAGCACTTAGGGTTTCGTGTTGATTTTGTATACACGTACTTATGTACTCTTGTGTTCTAGGTGACCTTTGAAGGTTGTCTTTTTCTTTCAAGTTAAGCTCTAGGTTAATTCTTGCGCGCATCAGGTGAGTTCTTGCCCCACTCATTTTACATCATCTCTTTTGGGGGAGATAGCATACTGTTGATCACAAACGCTTTTATTATGAGTGTGTATAATATTGATATAGTGTTGTTTACCATGGAAAGTCCTCACACTTTCGGATTGTTAATATTGAATAGCGGGGAAATCTTGGGTAGTACTACTGGGTCTGACGAGCCCCACCTGTGCGACTCGAGGTCAAACGGGTGCAATTTTGTCCTAACACATATTCGTCACGACCTGGTAAGTCGTGACGGGAGGCAACAAACGTAACACAGTCAGCTTCGATCGCGAAATCACTATGATTAATATTTTTATGTTAATAGACTAGCTATCTATTGCAATACACTACTTATGCTCTGGAAACTGTTGATTGGTTTATATTTTAACGCAAACTCTTGAACTCACCAACCATGTGTTGACTTGTTTAGTATGCTATTCTCAGGTTAAGGTTGCCAGTTGCCTAGGAGCACGCACACCAGCATCGTTGAGTTGTCTACATTGTTTGTTTACACATTTGGGTTTATTTTCCTATTAAACATTTGTGTTTGGGGCGCGTATGTTTTGCGCATTCTCTTTACATACTACTTGTTTTGAGTTTTCTAGTTTTAAAAACGCTTCCGCAGTATTTAAACGTTAACTCTGGTTTTGTTTATTAATCATATAGAGTCGTTCTTGGTAACTAATGACTGAGATCCTGGTATGTCACGCGCCTCGCGGTAAAACCCCGCACGCGGATTTTGAGGGTGTGACAATAAATGAAAAAGAAATAAAAATCGATCCTTTAAATTATAAAAAAATGATTATCATTTAGTTAAATACCTAAAAAAGCCAAATAAAAAAAAAACAAAACCACGTTATGTGAGGAACATAATTGAAGAGTACTTTCCTCAAATCCAGGTTTACTAGTTGTTATATACCGGTGGTAATACTATAAAGGGTTATTAGATTTTGATAATTTAAATTTTTATGTATTGGACTTAATTAATTTCAACTTGGGAAATTTTACAGAAATTTTCAACTTTTATTTTATTTTTTTAACGATCTATTACTAATTGAGAGTTAACTCAATAGTTTTTTTATGATGTGGATTGCCTATTTAGCCAAAACACTAACAAAAAGTTTAAATTTATCATCAGGTCCGTCAATCTAAAACTTCTGCACCTGAAACTCGTCAATCTTTAACTTCTGATAAACCACTTGACTCGTTGAAGATAGATTTTTGGTGATGAGGGAGACTCTACACCGGAAAACGGCCTGATGAGGCTGGGCGGCAATAAAGTTTAAAATACTCTCAAAGTCGGTAACATTTCATCAAAAAAACTCCGGCCAATAAATAAAAGTAGGAATTAATAAAATTTCAATAACATTTTTTTTATTAATCTACAAACTCATTTAACTATTTTAATATTGTTTTTCTTAGAGTTAAGTGTTTTTTTCATCAACATGGTTTTACAAAATTATCATTTAAATGTTTTCATTTGCATCCGAATGTTTAATAAAATCGTCATTTGAATCCATTTGATTACCTTTAGTTAATATCGTTAACATTTTCTTTTAAATCATTTCAAGTTATGTGTATTCTAATCAAAACAATTACATAATAGATAACCTATCCCACATAAGAGGTTTTATGTATATAATCTCTTTAAGTAATCACTATTGCGATTTGACTCCATCTGTTAGATATAACATCAAAATATAACCATCTAAAACTGACTATTCTAAACATACTTCATAAAAATAAAAAATAAAAAATAAAAAATAAAAATAAAAACAGATCATATGACACAAGATGTTTTAATCATAACCACAAAACACCAATTATCAAAGTAAAAGAAACATAACAATATGATATCAACAATCCATAAATCATAACTATAGTATTGAACCGAAGACTTATGTAATGCAAGAAAATTGGCAAAAATAGGATGCTACTAAACCAAAACCAATGATATGTATCAATAAATTCTTAGTAGTCTTTCATAATTTTGCCCAAATAGTATGGCAAAATCACCAAATCAAGAACAATGTATAAAAGGGTCAAAACATTAAATAAAACCACAGGGTTACTTATGTTTGATAATGCAATGTTGATCATTGTGGCAGCGACGAACAAACTTACTATTAAACTCATATGGATTGAAATCATTAGTAGGGACACGAACAAACCAAAGTTTTTTTTTAAACATTACTTGTGACTAACTTTGGGGATGAAGTTGCGATTATGATTACTGTGTTTGCTGTGGAATTACGAGGACGAAAAAAATTAATTTTAGGGGTGAAATTTCGTCTTTTGCTATAACTTAAAGAGAGAGTAAATTAAATCCTCACATGGGGTTGGTTTTTGGTTCTGATTTTTTTTTTACTAAAATGACCCTCATGTGGAAAAAAGGTAGATGTTAACGGTTTAAATTAGTATAACCAATGGATTCAAATGGTATATAAAATCTTTAGATGCAAAAATAAATAATAAATTTTGAATTCAAATAATAATTTTTATGAAGTTATAGGGATGAAATGACACTTAACTTCTTTTCTTATTAAAAACTTTTCCTAAATGATTAAATATCAAAATAAATGGGTTAATCTCGCTTGTAGCGTCTAATCAATTTTGAAAAAATATGTGCTGAAACATAGATAAAAAATATGTATGCCGCAATGGTATATTCAGAATTTAAAAATATATTATGTTATGTGAAAACCAATCGAAAGACAAATATTACTTGGGTATCTAATCTTTTTAATCGTAGACTAACTTAAACAGACGACATTACTTATGAAACTGTTTTTATGGAATAATCACGTAAAAGATCTAGGTTCCAATGCCTAGCTAACTATTAAGAGTCACCGTTATGAAGAATTAATAGTCATACTAATGTGAGTGCTAGCAACAAAGTAAATCCACGTGAGAGGTTCATAGTCCCATAGCCATTACAATATTACATCATAGACAGTGCTAATGATCCTCAAATCATGAAACAGCCTCGGAATAACCAACTTATGATTTAGAACCGCCTAACATGAATAAGTTAACTTACCTAGGTTATTACTTTAACATATATAACAAGTCTTTTGAAACCTTATATTTACGGATTCTTCTTAATCTTAAATCTGTCATCCATCGTTCCGTGTCAATTGCTTTACAATTGTAACACACAGTCAACAATTACATAAATTGAAATTAATGACATAAATTAAAATTAAAATCAATCCAAGTTCAAATATGATAGGATATGATAAAATCAACAGAAGTCATTAGGATGTCAAATTGAAAAGAGTCAATACATGTTAAGATTTATCTGGCCCAAGTGATAAACATGGTTAAGAATAAAGATAATCATGATCTAAACACTGTATGAAAGAACATAAAGATAATTAATAAATATCCAAAGAACTGATTGGAAGATAATCTTCAATCCTTAGCTTCGTATGTCCTCTAACCCTACTCTTGATCTTCTCCACTATTATGGAACACCTTGATCGACTTCATAACAGCTGTAAACTCCCAAGTCATTGTTGTCATGTTTTTTAAATACTCGATATTAGGGTTCTGGCAGTTGGTTGACATCCGAGCCATACCGTTGTTCATAAGTCGGATGATTAACCACGCACAAATCCATACAGATTCATTTCTCTATACGCGTAGCTTCTTCCTATATATGAACCGTGGTAATGATGCATGGACCCTAAAGAGTCTTAAGCAGTGTGTGTTCAACTTCAATCCACATTCATCAACCACCAAATCACATTTGCTTTCTCTTATTCTTCAATAATTAGTCATGATCATGCTAAACAATTCAAATAAGTACTTAAACCATAGGTTTTGCATTTAAACTAGTTACAATGTCACGAAATTAATATAAGAAAATATCATCTATCAATTAGAGTTTATCACACAATGATATTGATTATCATTTCATTCGGAAACTTGACTGATCACTAAGGGTTCTTATACGCGAACTTTGTTTCTACCGAGCTTCAATTTCGTAAACATCGTCAGTAATAGCCTCCCGAGTCCTCAATTTGAACATGTTTGCGCTTTAGTGCGCCTCCTGTTCGCTTAAGAGGACATATTAAAGATAAATCTTCAATTCAAAATCTTGATTGTGATAAATCTTAGTTTTATCTAGATTTGTTTATTTCAGTCTATGTATATCTCTAAATATTTTATTCATGTATATCTATCTGTAATGTAAATTGATTATAAACACAAACTTCATTCACTATAACCAACATGATGAAGTTTACAAATCACGAATCATATTGTATAGATAACGAAAAGTATCAATTAACTTCAAAATTTTATTGATAAAACATTACGTACTAATATATATTCAGCATGTTATTTCTGTTGCTGGTCACTATATATTCTGAACTCTATTTTGAAAACACCAATTCCCTAAGCAAATTGAAATAGTTCAACATGAAGACATAGAAGAATTTTAAGAAAAGGCTGAAATTCAAAGAGTTTTTAATGTTGATATTTTTAAACTATCTCATGTTCAAATTCTTACAAATTTGCTTCAGTCACGTACGACGTTAACATTACATCAGAATTTTGTCATAATATATACAGATGAGGTTTATTTCAATTAATTCCCAAGCTTCTACCCAAGAAATAAAACTAAATAATAATATTAAATAATGATAAGATCAACGTACATGAACGTACAAATGAAGCTAATTTGCACATTTCATTAATAAACTAGATAAAATGAATTTCATCCATTAACAATATTTTTATTTTCACATTCTCACAGAACATATGGTACACATTATTTAATTTATTATTATACATTTGGAAATATTATCAAATCACTCAAAATCCTTATCACACGACTGATGCCTAACTAAATCTCATCTTAGCTAAACTGAATAAAATCATTAAAATTCTCAATAGCTATAGGTCACTTGCACAAACATATATGAAATGAATTAAACCAAAAATACTGCAGATTATTAAAAATAATAATGATAATAATAATAACTGAGGCTATTGATCATGAACATAGCCACAAGACAGTGCCATTAGCAGGATTGCAGCTTCCTTCTCATCTTGTGGAAACACACGATGAAATGTCAGGTTTTGGCTTAAGCTTGCTAAGAACTCTTCAACACAATTCTTTCTTGTTGGAGATGATGAAGATGGCGATCGATGATTCGTGTTTCTTTGCTTCGAGTATAGTTTTTTCTTGTACTTTATAACTCTCCCATTGTTTGGTTTCTTGTAATCTTTATGCAGAATCTTTGTAGGTTTTAATGATGTTGGTTTATCATTAAAAACATTTTCGTTGGTTTCTGCTGCTGCAGCAGCTGCAGCTGCTGCCATTGCCTTTCGTGCTTTTCGCTGCCGGATTCCACATGCATTGCAGAGTGACTGCAAAAGTATTTCATGATAACTTATGTTACAACATACAAGATTATTAAAAATTTAAAGCATTGCAGAGTGACTGCAATAATAGATCATCAATTCTTATGTTACAATTAGCTCTTTGCATCATTAGTTCTATTTTGTATCGACTACAGCTAAAGGTTAAACTCATATTTTTTTTTGAAAAGAACCTTAAATTTTTAAACAAAAAACCCTGACGGTTCTGAGATCACAATGTCAATGGACCCCTTGACCGCGCCCCCCTAGGTTTTACCCTTGGAGTGACGTTGTAAGAGTGTGAATATACCTTAGGACCGTGAGGACCGCTTCGCCATAAAGGAGTCTTGGTGGTATTACAATCAGAACAAACCCTAACTGGGATGATGTTGTTTGCAGAAGTACTAATGATAGTGTTTGAGTAGGCAATTTCTTCCATTGCAGATGATGTTGGTTCTTTGTGATCATGATGATCTTCAAGCTTTAGATCTTTCGAGGTGGATCGTAAAGCGTTTAGCTTTTTTGGATCGGTTTTCTTCATCTTAAGCATTATTCTCATCTTGGAAGACATCCACTTCAGTTGCTTATCATCATCATTCACATGATCATAAGTTCCCCTCTCCACAAAGAAAGTTTAAGTCCACCATTGGCCTCATTTGTCTCATCTTGGTTCTCGACATGAAGATCATCGTGTGCTTGTGATCCGATACTATCATCCTGCATAAAATCAAGAAAGACATGATCAAAAAAAAAATAAAAACAAAGCTTGAACCAAAAAGATCAAATTTTTATTCGGTTATTGCACAAAAAGGCAAGAAAAACCTTGTGTAATTGAAGAAAGAAAGTACCAAAATACCTTGAATTACAATATTCTTGATTTGCGAATTACATATAAAGCCAAAGAAAACCTTTTTTTATTCAAGAATTATTATCAACTCCATTCCAATTACCTCATTCTGTGATGGATGTGATTCTCTATTAGAAACCCCATCCTGATCATGAGTAGTAATAGGGTTAAAGAAAAGATGGCAAGTGAGGGAATTCGAAGACGATGAAGCTTGCGAATTAGGGCTCAAAAATTGGTGTTCATGGGGGTGATCATTAGGGCTGAAGAACTGGTGTTCATGGTGGTGATCACTAGGACTAAAGAATTCGTGTTCATGGTACTGATTGTTAGACGATGAATCTAAGTAAATAGTCGTCATCTAGATCGATCGAAACACACAGAAGAAATAAACTCAAGGGTACTCCACTTTGAAAAGCTAGCTAGCACCTGGACTTTAAAAGGGTGGAAAAACCCTTTGCTTTTTGTTTAGGGTCAAGAAACATAAATACACATATAACTTATATATGTTTATAAGGGGTGTGAGTGGGTTTCATATCAACCAATGAAGAGTTTAAAGGCAAAAAAGAAGCCACACAACCCTAATATATATTGACAACCCTATCTGCAAAATGCTAATTCTGTGCCAGATGAAAGATCATGACAAAACAAGATATATTGACAAGAGAAAGTTGGAGCCACACATATATGTACATTGTGATAAAATGTCACATGATCCATCATTTGATGAGTTTTTTTTTTAATAATAAAAGACATTTGTTTACTTTCTTTGTGTTTCTTTCTGCAGTATTATTAAGAATAACTATATATATTTACGAATAACGAAACTTAGAAACATTGATTAGATACTAAAACATCATTATGAACAAATGAGTTATATTATTTGGTGCATGAAGTGAGGGTGTCGTCTTCTTTTTTTGGTTTTCTATAAGACATAACTTTTACTTTTTAAGGTAGTGAATAATTCTAATATCGTGGTTTTCGTTTACAAATATCATAAAAACATCAATGATCTTTGGCTTTAGTGGTTAGGATGAAATACCCTAAGATCTTACAAAAATAAGTCAATTTTTGGTTCAAGTTTTACCTGTAACAAATTAAAATAAAAGGGGGTCTAGATGGCCAGGGGGTTTTCTCATCTAATCTGAGGATAGTCTCAGGTTTCATACTTGAGTAATGGAGATGATCGGTTGAGTCAATGGCTAGTCAGTGATCCAATTAACCGTTCAGAAAAATATATATCATAAAAAATGTGATTTCTTTTTTTTCATGGAAATTCCCACTTTGCTACACTTTTTTTTATACTAAACTCTCTAAACTTGTATTAAATGCATGTAATTTAGTCTTTTTATAAATAATGACTTGCTAGCTCTTAATCCTTTTAATACGATGGTATAGTATAAGAAATCATTTATATTAGTAGAAAAATCATTATTTTTTGGAGAAATCTAAAACTGCATGTTTTTACACAAGTTTAGTGAATTTATAAAAAAAAATTTAGTTTTGTTACATTTTCATGTATTATTTACAAGTGATGGGATTTTAAGATACCAAAATCATGCTAAGGTACTTCTTCATGAAGAATGACACTACAACAATTTAGCTCTGTCCCGACGACATCTATAGCGACGACATAAGTCGCTGGTATAGTTTGGTCTATAGCGACGACATGTCGTCGCTATATATTAATAGGGATTTTTGACTGGTCAAACTCTATACCGACGACTTGTCGTCGGTATATAGTTGGCGGGCTTCAAAATAATTAGCGGGATTTATGAAATTCCTATGCCGACGACATGTCGTCGCCACAGGTGAGGTTATTTAATTTTTTATTTTTTTCTATCTCAACTTACAGATTTAAAAAAAAATTAAAATCCACTTTTCCCGACGACATGTCGTCGGGATAGATAAAAAATATAAAAAAATAATTTCTCTGTGCCGACGACATCTCGTCGGGACAGGTGAGGTTATTTAATTTTTTATTTTTTTCTATCTCAACTTACAGATTTAAAAAAAAAAATTAAATCCACTTTTCCCGACGACATGTCGTCGGGATAGATAAAAAATATAAAAAAAAATTTCTCTGTGCCGACGACATGTCGTCGGGACAGGTTTTTTTAATTTTTTTAATTTTGACTCTATAGACTTTTTTTACTCTATAGGGACGACATGTCGTCGCTATAGAGTGCAGACCCCTTAAATCGCATTTCAGACCTTCTGCCCATTTTTCCACAAAAAAAAAACCCAATTTTTCTCACGATCATCTCGGTTTATATACGTATTTGGTATCAAATTGAAGTGTTTGAAGGTAAGAATGATGTTATTTTACTATAATGAAGTTATATAATCTTGTTTTTATAAGTTTTATCTAAATTTTTATGTTTTAGGTGGGATTAAAGTTTAAAGCTTGAAATTAAAGGATTTGAAGATTTGAAGGTATGAAATTCGTTTAAAGCTTATGATTTAAGTGTTGTTTAGTGAATATGTTTGTGATTAGGTTTGTATATTGTAAAAGTGTATATATATGTTAGTGTATGTAAGTTTGATGGTAGATTAGGTTATGCACACCAAGTGTTTGATGAAATGCACTATATATATTTTCATGGTTTTAAGTTTGTATGTATTTTTATATGTGTTAATTTATATGTATATGGTTTGATGTATTTAGTTGTTTATGTATATGTTTATATGTATGTAATTATGTAAATTTTGTATGTGAATGTTTGTATGTATTTATGTTTATATGTTTGTTCATTAGTATATTATATGTTTGTTTTTTGTAATTGTGTATGTAAGTATGTTGTATACTTGTATGTTTTTTGTATACTTGTAAGTGTGTATGTAAGTATGTTGTATACTTGTATGTAAGTATGTTTGTATTTTTGTAATTGTGTATGTAGGTATGCTTTATATTTGTATGTTTGTATACTTGTAAGTGATTATGTGTTGTGATTATGCTTGTATGTATGTATATGTAAGTGTATATGAATTTAATGTTAGTACATCTTTGTGTATATGTTAATTGATAAAGTTGTATTTCCATGTTTTATAATACCATAGATATGACAATTGATAAGAGTTGGATTAAATTGCGAAATCGGAGTTCTCCGGAATTTATAAAAGGTCTTCGTAGTTTTCTAGAAATTGCCAAGAACCATGTCGATAGTTTAGGAAAAGCTTTTTGTCCGTGTAAACGATGCTGCAATGGGTGTCGCAGGATCTGGATATCATTTATGCCCACATACATGACAATGGGTTTCTACAATCATATAAGACGTGGACTTATCATGGTGAGAAACATCCACGTGCTTCAGAAATAAAAGACCTTTTTGCTCCAAGAAAATCAATTCCAGCAACAAATAATGAGATGTTTGATGTAATTGATGATGTTATGGCGGAGCAGAATATTAACGAAGAAAATGTAGACGAAGGTGGAACTGGTTTTGACCTGGAGTTTGATGCATTATTTAAGGAGCTGAATACCGAGTTATACCCCGGTTGTAGTTGGATGTCTTCTTTAAACTTTTTAGCAAAATTAATGCATATCAAGGTTATCAACAAATGGACGGATAGTTCATTTAACCAACTTTTAGAGTTTTTGAGAGTTGCATTCCCTAAAGAAAATCAAATTCCAGCCTCATACTATGAAGCTAAGAAGAGATTAAGAAAGATTGGGTTAGGATATGAATCTATCCATGCTTGCATTAACGATTGTGCTCTGTTTTGGAAAGAAAATGAGATGATGCAAAATTGTCCGGTTTGTAACGAGAGTAGATGGGTTGACAAAAACACAAAGGGGAAGAAAGTACCTCAAAAAGTGTTGCGCTACTTTCCTTTAACTTCCCGACTTCGACGAATGTATAGCTCAAGATTCACAGCAAAAGAAATGACATGGCATTATACTGGACGCTCAACGGATGGTATGATGCGTCATCCAGTTGATGGGAAGGCATGGCAAGACTTTGATGAAAAATTTCCTGATTTTGCCAAAGAACCCCAAATGTACGTTTGGGTTTGGCTGCGGATGGTTTTAATCCATTCGGTAACATGAGTCAATCTTACAGTATGTGGCCAGTTGTGTTGACAACATATAACACACCACCATGGTTATGTATGAAAGAGTCTTCTTTTATGTTGACCTTGCTTATTCCCGGGCCTAAATCTCCTGGAAAGGACATTGATGTTTTCCTAAGGCCTTTAATAGATGAGTTGAAAATGTTATGGGCCGAAGGAGTTCAAATGAGAGATGCATCAACCAAAACTGTATTCAGGATGCGTGCAGCTCTATTATGGACTATAAATGATTATCCTGCTCGTAGCTATATGTCTGGATGGAGTGGTCAAGGTTATATGGCATGCCCTACTTGTAACGTAGACACACCCTCATGCCCTATAACAAATAAAATAGCTTTTATTGGTCATAGACGATTCTTGACAAAAAAGCATAGTTTGAGAGATGATCTTTTGTTCAATGGCAAAAGAGAGACAAGAGATCCTCCTAGACGTTTGAGTAATGCACAAATCTTAAAACAACTAAAAAGCCTCCCTAATCGTGTTCCAGGGAAACATCCTACACATGGAGGTGTGAAAAGAAAGCGTGCTGCAACCGAGTTGAATTGGACCAAACGAAGTATCTTCTATGAGCTGGAATATTGGTCTTCACTCATTTTAAAACACAATCTTGATGTCATGCATGTAGAGAAAAATATTTGTGAGAGCTTGTTGGGTACTTTGCTAATGAATGAAAAATCAAAAGACACGCACAAAGCAAGACAAGATTTGCAAAATATGGGTATTCGACCTGATTTATGGCTAGTAAAGAAAAACAACAAGGTCTACCAACCACATGCTTCTTATTCTTTCACACCCGGTGATCGTGAACGTTTTTGTCAATTCGTTAAAGGAGTGAGACTACCTGATGGTTTTGGTTCAAACTTTAAAAATAAAGTGCTTTCTAATTATTCAAACATAATCGGGTTAAAGTCTCATGATTATCACATCCTAATGCAACGATTGCTACCGATCGGGGTGAAAGTTGGTCTCCCAAAAAATGTGTCCACAACAATCATTGACCTTTGTACATTTTTTCAGAAAATATGTGCAAGATCAGTAAATGTGAGTGACATGTATAAAACAAATAAGGAAGTGGTAAAGATATTGTGCAATTTGGAATTGATATATCCTCCAGCATTTTTTGATATAATGGTTCATTTAGTTCTTCATTTACCTGAAGAAGCTATTCTTGGTGGTCCCGTTTATATGAGATGGATGTATCCTTTTGAAAGATACATGAAAAAGCTCAAAGCATATGTTAGAAACAAAGCTAGACCTGAAGGCTCAATAGCAGAAGGTTATGTTGCAGATGAGGCATTGGCATTCTGCTCTATGTATCTTGAAGGTATGCAAACCAAATTCAACCGACCCGATAGAAATGCAGATTCTGGCATCCCAAAGAGACAATTTCATGTGTTTTCATCACAATGTCGACCAATGTCTAAAAAGAAAATCATTGCGCTATGTGAAGATGACTACAAATCATTACACTGGTTTGTTCTAAACAATTGCAATGAAATTAGTGACTACAAATCGGAATTTGTATCTAAATTTCCTGGACGAAGTATGAAAACAGAATTTTCTTCATGGTTAAAGTATAAAGCTAATACATCATCATCATCATCTTCATCTTCTTCTTCTTTGTCTCAAGAAGGTATCAAAGAATTAAAGGCATTGGCACATGGTCCTTTAAACGCATATTCTTACACTGCTTGCATAGTCAATGGTGTTAGATTTGTGGTTCATAGTCGTGATGTTCGACACACTACTCAAAACAGTGGTGTTGTTTCAATAGGAGAAGACGATACTCCATTTTATGGTCAGCTAGAGGAGATCTTAGAGTTGAACTACATAGATGGTTACTCGGTTGTACTATTTCGTTGCAAATGGTTCAAAACATCTGGTAAGAGGTTAATCAAGCAAAACAATGTCACTGTTATCGACGTCAACGACACATGGTATGATGATGATCAGTACATTTTAGCCACACAAGCTAAACAGGTGTTTTATCTTGAAGATCCTTCTCGAACCACCGATAATTGGAGGGTTGTTGAAGACGTTCACCATCGAAAACTTTGGGATCATCCAACCATGAGTGTTGTTAACGAGATAGATATATTGCATGACACCCAATCATCTGATTATAACTTGGTTGTCGACTCAGGCTGTGAAGTTGGTGAATCAAGTGCACAATTCATTGATAATGAGACAAATGTCATACAACACGCGCAATCAGATAGATTTGGAAAATTGGTAGTCGACTTAGGCTACTTGCCCATGAAGTCGACTTTAGATGTTGGTGAATCAAGTGCACAATTCATTGATGATGAAATTTTTATTGATGATAATGAAGAAGATGAAGATGAAGACGAATACAATTCTTGCGAGGAAGATGATATAAATGATGATAACGAAAACGACGAAGAAGATGATCCAGTAGATACCCTTTATTGTAGTGATGATTCCGATTGAAAGTATGTTTATTAATTTTGTTTAGGTTTATTGTTTATGTTTATTATTATATATTTACAACATAATTATTTTGTATGTGTTTATTGTTAATGTTTATTATCTTTGCATAGGTATATTGTTGATGTTTATTGTCTATTTTGTTGAAGCATGTCAACATATATTGCTCGAGGACATGGTGGGGATGGCGGGGATCTACCTCCGCATGGGGATCCAAATAGGATCCCAACAGGTTGCGAGTCTTGTAAGTTATTTGTTAAAGTTAAAAAATACATATTTATGTTGAACATAATCTATGTTTCCTAACTTTTCAATTGCATATATTAATGTAGCACAACCCGCGAGAAAAAGAAGATCAAAAGGAAAAAACATTAAATTATTTAAAAAATTTGAGCAAAACAAAGGCCAACCACTACCGATCGAAGTTGAAAGCAAGGGGGGCCAATATAAGTTTGTTGGAGAAAACAGCTCGGATTTTATAAGGTTAATCTCTAATGAGATTAGTAAGGTTGTTCCTTTCCATTATCCCAGTTGGCAAGCTGTTCCCGATGAGTTTAAGAGAGCCATATATCCCACACTTTTTGTAAGTATACAATGTTGTGTTTTTATCGTATTTTAATTATATAAGTATTACATGTTTTCTAATTACATGTTTTGTAGGAATATTTTGACCTTGCTAGATGGAGGGAATCCGAACAGTGGGAAGGCGTAAGGCTCGGAATCAATGCCGAGTGTCAAAGAGCCTATAAAGATCGAAAGCAAGATCTAAAATCTCATTTTGATGATGTGGGTGGTTATGATGACGTGGAAACAGCGTTAACTTGTCCTCCTGAGGGAACTGACCCGCAAGCATGGGCTCGGGTGATTAATGAGTTGTTCTTAGATCCTGCTTATAGGAGCCGATCTGAGGCAAACAAATTAAACAGAGGTAAACAACGCTATCCGAGTTTCCATGGGAGCCAATCATATGCACAGAAGAGACATATGGAGGTAAAAGTATAATTGTTATTATAAAAATAAGTATTAACTGTCGGAAGATGCATTTCTTAGAATTTTTATTATTCACAGGGGAGTGGACCGATTGATCTCTTTCAGAAGATGCATTTCAGAGAAGGCACGGGATGGGTGAATGCAACTGCAGAATCGGACTGGGTAAGTTTAAATGTGTTTGGGTGAAAATGACCCGTTTGAACTAACTCTTGTGTGATTCTAGTATGTTCAAGTGTGTTTGGGTCAAAATGACCCGTTTGAACTAGCTTTTGATTGATTCTAGTATGCTTAAATGTGTTTGGGTGAAAATGACCCGTTTGAACTAACTCTTGTGTGATTCTAGTATGTTGAAGTGTGTTTGGGTCAAAATGACCCGTTTGAACTAGCTTTTGATCGATTCTAGTATGCTTAAATGTGTTTGGGTGAAAATGACCCATTTGAACTAACTCTTGTGTGATTCTAGTATGTTTAAGTGTGTTTGGTCAAAATGACCCGTTTGAACTAGCTTTTGATGGATTCTAGTATGCTTAAATGTGTTTGGGTGAAAATGACCCGTTTGAACTAACTCTTGTGTGATTCTAGTATGTTTAAGTGTGTTTGGGTCAAAATGACCCGTTTGAACTAGCTTTTGATCGATTCTAGTATGCTTAAATGTGTTTGGGTGAAAATGACCCGTTTGAACTAACTCTTGTGTGATTCTAGTATGTTTAAGTGTGTTTGGGTCAAAATGACCCGTTTGAACTAGCTTTTGATCGATTCTAGTATGCTTAAATGTGTTTGGGTGAAAATGACCCATTTGAACTAACTTTTGTGTGATTCTAGTATGTTTAAGTGTGTTTGGGTCAAAATGACCCGTTTGAACTAGCTTTTGATCGATTCTAGTATGCTTAAATGTGTTTGGGTGAAAATGACCCATTTGAACTAACTCTTGTGTGATTCTAGTATGTTCAAGTGTGTTTGGGTCAAAATGACCCGTTTGAACTAACTTTTGATTGATTCTAGTATGCTTAAATGTGTTTGGGTGAAAATGACCCGTTTGAACTAACTTTTAATTGATTCTAATATGTTTAAGTGTGTTTGGGTCAAAATGACCCATTTGAACTAACTTTTGTGTGATTCTAGTATGTTTAAGTGTGTTTTGGTCAAAATGACCCGTTTGACAAATATTCAATATGTTTAATGCAGGAAAGAATTCAAGAGGAGTATGTGAGATCCTCTAGCGAGACCGGTGGAGACTCATCTGCTGTTGATGAGATTCAATGCATTGAGCGTGCCTTAGGTCAAAGGCGAGGACATATACGAGGTGTTGGTCGCGTGGTGAGACATCCCACCCCTGATTTTTGTAGCTCGCAACCTCCTCCAACACAACATTTGCATGATGAAGTTGCAGAACTTAGACAACAACAACAACAAAAATCAAGAAACTATACAACAACAACAACAAATCCAACAACAACAACAACAACAAATACAAGAAATGCAACGATTACTTCAAGAGCAGATGGAAATGATGCGCTACTGGCAGCAGCAACGACCACCTGGTGGTCATTAGCGTTTGTATTTTTGTTAGATTTTGTTGAATTTTAAACTAATTGTATGAATTATCTGTTTGTTAAACTTATATTTGAAGTTGTATGAATTATTAGTTTGTTAAACTTGCATTGGATTTTTCTTGATTATATGTTTGTTAAATTTTTTAAAAAATAAGGTTCTGCATAAAATAAAAAAATAAAAAAAATGAGATCAATAGCGACGACATGTCGTCGCTATAGAGTATTTTCCTTTTTAAAAAAAAATTAAAAACACCTATAGCGACGAACATGTCGTCGCTATAGGTGTCTTCCTTTTTAAAAAAAAAATTAAAAAACACCTATAGCGACGACATGTCGTCGCTATTGATCTCATTTTTTTATTTTTTTATTTTTTTTATTCGATAAAATCAGAAACCACGACACTTATAGGAACGATTTGTCGTTCCTATAGAAAAACTTATGCCGACGACCTCTATCCCGACGACATATCAGCCTATTACAACTAACTTTTACGAACGAACTCTATAGCGACGACATGTCGTCGCTATAGGTCAAAATTAGCTATAGCGGCGACATGTCGTTGCTATAAGGTGCCATATTTTCGTTGCTATAGACCCACTTTCTTGTAGTGTGAGAAAGTATATTATTTTTAAAATCAACAAGGAGATGATATATGACACTGTTAAACAAATAAGTATTACTTGTAGCAACCATTCGCATGATTATGATTAAGCCCACCTTCTCTATTAAAGAAAGAAATGTGAATTAGTAACACAACCAATGATCCATCAATAAGTATAGACCGATTACTAATGGAATAATTATTCATTCTGAAGACGACAAATGCTAATAGATTACCCACAATATTGTTTGGAAGAAACAATACATTTCTAAAGTTTTTGAGGGGAACTAAAGCCCGATGAAATATATGTCGTATTGTTTGATAAAGTTAATTAAGTTCACACCTAGGCTTTTCAGTCTTATGTCTACGCATGTTTATTTATATTTATTTTTCAATATATATTTTTTAAAAAGAATCAGGACAATTATAATATATTTTATCTTTTCTTTAAGCTTAACATGATGTTGTCTAACGCTTATTTTTACAACAATTTTAAGCTTAACATGATGTTGTCTAACGCTTATTTTTACAACAATTTATTACTGTTGCGTCGTGTTAAACATTTGTTTTAATATTATAATATATTTTCAAGATATATTTTTTATCTTATATCTTATTTTTATTCACATATCGATTTATATTGTAGTCAAAATCAAGATGCTTAAAACGTGAGCATAATCCACTGGTTTACTTTTATTTGTAAATAAAATGCAGCTTCCATTGTTTTGGAATTTTACCTTGATACAAATCCTTTTTGAAAGGGCGCAACAAAGCATTATATTCCAATAAACCAAGGTTACCTTGATATATATGATACAAAATTTTCAAGAATGATCATATTGTAATTTCAGTCACTTTCAACGTGTTTGCATGTACAAGAAAACCCGAATCTTTGTGGAAATGGTTTGTAAGTTACAAGAAGTGAAAACATGAAAGGATGATGGGTGATGCAGAAACAAGTTGTACATATAGTGATAAGATGATATCTAAATGTGGCTTGTTGTTTTAAGTGTACGTTCATATGTGTTTAAGGACCACCTTCACCTTCATTATTGTGATAATTTATTTTTATTTGCTAAGGACAAATATATGTAGTTGAATAGGTCATATTCAGGGGTTGATGTTTTTTACAATACGAGTTCATGGGTTTGAATGGGAACTAACTTGCACTTGTATAGACTATGTTAGATAGTTAAGCATAATTTGATAACTAGTTGACCAAGATGATCGTAATGTTCATCAAACAAGTCAGGGATGTGCGAAGTGTACGTTTGTTTATGTTTATTATGATCTTTACCATCAGAACCTCCTTAGGGATGAAGCCCCACTATAACAAAATAAAGCTAATGTAATACTTGTAATATGTTATATTAAACTTTAAAAAGGTTGCATTAGGCCCTATAAAGATTGCATTTGCCAAAAAGAACTTTTTTTAATCAAAAGCTGTATTAAATGAAGTTTAAAGCAAACTTTTTGTTTGATAGTGCAATTTTTTATTAGCAAATGCAATCTTTTTTGAAAAGTTGTTTCTAAAAAGTTGCATTAGTCTTATTTTTCTAGTAGTGCCTTAAACAATAGGGGTTCCAGATATGGGGACAACGCCGGGCAGAGCCCCTGGCTGGAGTAGATATTGCTTTAAAAATATTAAAATTTGATTTTTCTGAAGTTTCACATGTGAAATTGGAGGTTTAAACAAGAAATTGACTTTGACGGTTACTCTGTAAGAAATACGAATTCCTACGTATTTGGTTTGCATTTTTTTTATCTGGTTCAAGAAAATATCACTCAAAGTACAAATTTGTTCTTAATCCGTATATAAGTTTTATCTGATTAAACATTTGGACTGAACTCTCAAATAATTTCAGTCTGAAAACACTTCGCGACTCTCAGATAGTCAAGTTTTGATCACAAAAGTATGATTCCTTTACAGATTAAAACTGATGATCAAGTATAGGGTGGTATTCACCTTGTCGTTTGTTATTGTTTAGTCATAGTTTATTATAGCTTAGATATTATTGTAATAGGATCTAGTTTAGATTTGTCTTGTTTTGTATTCTGTGGCTTGCGAAACTGCAGTTTCGTCCAGTAGTTTCACATGCCATAGTACATACAGTTTCGCAGTATGCAGAACTGTATGCGAAACTAGGTCCTGTATAAATATGTTTGCTTGTTGCTCATTTTGTAACTCTTGGAACTTTAATGATATTACTTATTTGAGTCTATTGATCGATTGTGTATTGCTAGGAGCTTATATTTGTCATCTTTGAGCATTATTATTCTTTATCCTTACAAATCCTTTTGCAAATAGGTTATGTTTGATTTGTGTTAATTTTCTATCATTACTTGGTCCATAAGCTATTAGATATAGTGATATCTTATGGACTCTTCTGTTAAATCTTCATCAAAAGCACGTTCAAACGATTATCTGGACCAACAAAAACCATACCCGTGAATTCCATTTACGCATCAACTTAATCACACAGTCACCCTCCGGTGGAAATTAACTAGTAAGTGTCTTGATTTGGTTACATTCTTAACATGCACTCTTGCCACCCTTCAGTTTTTTTCAAGATTTCAAACAGCATAGGTATATTGTATTCTCTTTCATGCAGTTTGATCTCTCATTTGTTACCTTTAAAATAGTTGAAATGACAAAAAATCCCACGTCACTGACCATTTCATACGAAAAGAGACAAAATATTTGCAATTTTCGAAGTGGAAAACAATTTATATAACATTACAAATTATATAGTCGTAGTAAAGAAAAGATAACGACACAAGTTCCTTTAATAGTTTTATACGAGCACACTATATACAAGCAAAACAACGATAAGAGTTGGTCTGTTATATGTATGACATATGCACACAATAACACATAATATAAATAAAAAGACTAATATGCTCACACATACTTTGAATTACTATGCCTTAAGATATGGTTAATATCTACATTCTAATAAATATTTTATTTTAATCATGAGTCAAGTCAAAATATATATAAGAGCATTCACAACGCGTTCCTCATTTTAGATGAGTGAGTGCTTTATATTATAGGGGATGATTGTGACTAGTTGTAAGTGAAAGAGATGGTAAATTTATTGGGATTGTATCGTGTTTCCCTATATTTGAGGAAGCACGGTACAACCCTCATAAGTTTTTTAATATTTTTGAAAGTGATTGTGAGTGGATGAAACAGAAAATGTAATGATAAATGTATGAAAAAAATATATTTAATTGAAAAAAAAATAGAAAAATAATAATTTTAGTGTAATTATAAGAATTAGGATGAGAGATGGATTGCGAATGCTCTAAGAGCATTCATATCCCGTTCCCTAAATTGATGTGAGTGTATTTTTTATATTATATGATATGATTATAAGTGATTGTGAGTAAAGGATAGGGAAAATTTACTCTTCAATTTATATTTTTGGAAAATACCGTTCAAAACCCTATAATATTTTTAATATATTTTAAGTGGTTGTGAGTGTAGGAGACAAAAAAAGTAATAATAAAAGTATAAAAAAATATTATTTTATTGAAAAGAAAAAAAAATAATGATTTTTAATGCAATTATATGAATAAGAATAATGAATGAGTTATGAATGCCCTAATATAGTTTTACTTATTTTATTTGAAAACTTGTTTTCATGATCCTTAACCCTTATTATCACAACAACATGATATATTGTTAAATTTGGAATATACAGTTTGTAACGTGTTTATTTTTATCTACGTTTCAATTGAATTTTATTTGAAATTGAGCCGTCACATCGCGCAGGCGTAACTCTTATTTGTTTTTCTCTAATCATGTTTAAAATATAATGTTTTTAAGTTTCGAATTACGATATGGTCATTTTTAACTACATTTTGATACTGATTTTCGCAAATTGTTAGTATTGAGATCGTTTAATATCAAAATCCAAGTCCTTAGATAACCTTATAACCTAGTTAAAGTGTGTTCTTAAGTTGATATTGTAATATTAGCTATAAAAATGCCAACCCTTATTGTATATGAAATTTGGATTTCTGGAACCCTTAACAGTGATAAAAACAATTTTGGTGGATATCACATAGTACACAGTTGTATTTTTTTAACAGTAAATGATACACACATCTTGACATGCATAAACCGAAGCCGGCTAGGAATGACTAACCAACATCAAAAAACAAAAGGATTAAATAAATGTATGGGTTTTTAAACCCACTAGAACCAAACAAGTTTAGCTTTAATGCACCTGCTAACAAACCAAATTAAGAAAGGAAAACTAGACGATGGACTCAAATAAGGCTCTTGCTTTAGACATGAATGCTTACACAAAAAACCTTGTTAAAAAGATTAAATATATATATTTTGAATAAATGGACATACATACATATATATGGCGTGCATTTTGATTTATAATAAGTAATAAAACTAAAAAAATCATATCGTTTTCCAAGTTATTAAAAGTGACTATACAAATATATAATCCTAAATTGAAGACTCATGAAAATGGAAGGACGACCCAAATGGTATTTTTTGTTCAAATCCTTTAAGAAGTTGCTTGCTACATATGACGGCTCACAACTACAGTCATTCACAAATGATATAAAGGAGTTTTTTTTATCCACGCTCCGCGACTGTTTTTTCTTCCTAATTAAAATTTAAAGCAACATATAAAACATGTAACTTGTAAAATAAAACAAAATCAATAAAGAAATAGTGTTTCACAACAAAGTTATGTTCAACAGCATGTCAAAAGGTCTTGTTGTTTTAACCTGTGTGTTACGGCGGGGGTACAATGTCATTCACGTGGTTTGTGGCACGCTTATGAACTTCATTACGCATGTTATGACTTTGACTCTAACATGTTTAAGTAAATAAAAGAAACATATAAAGTTATTATGAAGAAATTTGAAGATTTGGAACACAAACACAAAACAATCTAAAAACATCCACAACCCATTCTTTATTTTTATCCATATAATTACATTAAAAATCACTATTTTTTCTCTCTCATTTTCAACTAAATAATACTTTTTATACGTTTATTATTATTTTTTTTCTCTTCTCCACTCACAACCACTTAAAATATATTAAAAATATTATAGGATTTTAAACAGTACTCTCAGAAAATACAGATTAAACAGTAATTTTTTCATATTCTTCACTCACAATCACTTATAATCATACCATATAATACAATGAATACACTCATATTAATTTAGGGAAAGGCCTGTGAATGCTCTAATGTCTCACTCGTTGCTTTCTAATAACTTAAAAGATGTAATTAATTAAACTAAAATAATATAAGAAAAGAAAAACCAAAACAACCCAGAAATGAAAAATGTTGTTGCAGGAAAGCTTCGAACACACATGACCCGCAACACGTAAAGCACAGCGCCAACTCATCTAATCCAACAACTGTGTTTAAAGCAGACCGAAACCAAATTTATTCGCTAATAAAATCTATAAAAAGTCAAAAAAAAGAAAAAATAAATAATTAGCGACTAAGATTGTGCCACGTGACGTGCCGGTGAGAAATCCCCCTACACTTTCTTAATTATATATAGAATGGGTCCCTTTATAAGTTAACTAGAGATCAGAAGGCATTTATCGACATGTTGCTACTTGGCGGCTACTATTTGAATTTTGTTAATAATCATTGTTGTATTATTTCCCCTATTTCTACTTTTAATGTCAGGGACCTTCTTGAGATTTACTTGTGTTGTGATTACATCCTACTATCCTATGAACACAAAGGACGTCTAAACAGTTTTTGTATTATCATGTTTTTAACTGGTTAGCAAGAAATGAGATCGTCTTTGTAAGAGAAGACTCTCTACATTCTATGGTTGATTGAAGATATAAGATGTTGGGGAATTCTTTGGGTTGCTAATAGATCAAATCTTTGATAGATCTCTTGAGAAGATTGGTGTAATTTCAATTTTTACAGCTTTCATTATAATATGCATGATGGTGATGGTCCAACTCTACCTTCTTGCTAGTCTGTTTTAATTTTAGTAAAGGGCGTCGCCATCGATGAAAATTAATTTTTGTCTCACAACTTAATGTATTAGATCGATATATAGCCCCATAACCTAGTTAAAGTATGTTCTTAAGTTGATATCATAAATAAGATCCATAAATATACCAAACCTTATTCTATATGTAAATTAGGATTTCAAGAACCCTAAACAACTGTGTTAAGAATAAATCTGGGTGGGGACGGCATTAACGAAAAGTACACACTTATATTGATACGAATGTCTACATAAATCCCTTTTATAAAAAGATTAGAAACTATAATTTGAATAATTAGGGACATATATATAGCGCACAACATTTTGGTATATAACTAGAAGTCTGGTGCTTTACTTTAGAGAATTACCATGCTAAAGTTTGATAATTAAGGTCACGCTAACTAACCACCATGGTAGAAGATTCAACTGTTAAGTTTTAAAATAACAAAAAAAAAGTAAAAAAATGTTAAATAAAATTCTAAAATGTGCAAACATAAAATAGAGTTTAGAGTTACAAAATTATGTTATTGTGAGAATAAGCGTTAATAAACTTCTAATTAACTCTGAAATTGTAATAAAAAGTAAACATACATTATGACTCAGCTTAAAATGTATATCATCATGTCCATAAAATAGGTATTCAGAAAATATTATTTTTTAGAAGCTATAAATGAGAAACCCGGCCAGGCTAGCTAAATTTATATTGAGATGTAGATAAAAAGAAGTACGCCGCAAGAGTATTCAGAAATATAGAACATTCTATAATAGTTATAAAAGAAAACATAATGAATAATAAAAGTACACACACCTACCTAGACCTAATGACCCGTGTATAAAATGAAATTTTCACTAAATACATTAAAGTGTAGTAGTCACGAGGTATAAGTCTCTAATGTATAAAAACTGAGAATTAAAAATATGTACAAAATAAAATTACATGACAAATTTTATACAAAAACACAAAATTTTACAAATCTTTAAAAAACCTCTTTGTATACGACATTTGAGTTTGTACTTGAAAGTTCATCATTACCATACAATATAATCAGCTTTAATCTATCTCGCTAGTAACTTTAGACAATGTGACATATAGTTGTCCGTGTGTAAAACGGATTGTTTTAAAAACTAAATAACTCTTGATAATAATTAATCCTTACTCTTGTTTATAGTTATCGCAAAACACACGGCTAGGAGAAATTGCAATCTTTGAAGCTTAAATGATATCCTATTGTTAGTAGGTATCAATAAAATTCTAGGAATAAAAAGTACATCCTCTAATATTACTTGAGATATAATCTCTACTTCTAAGATATACATGTTGGTAACGTTCTGTCCATACACATATTGAATTGATGTGCCTAGTACGTTATGATCCAAGTCAGGTCATACCCAATAACAAGCTAGTCAAACACCTACAATATTTATTTTATGATATGATCATGTAAATAAATATTGACACTTGAAGTATTTAGAAATTGGGTTTCTAAATATTTGCACCAGTGTTGTGAATAAATTATATGGATAATTTATTCTAGAGATAGAGTATTTTGTATTGTTATTCAAATGATACAAGTCTTTTGTTCGCATTTCTTTATTACTCATCCCATTTACTAATGCGGATGTGCTTTCAGGAAATGCGGATGAATGTCCTCATCCGCATTTACAAATGCGGATGTGTATTTGTGGAAATGCTGAAGGAATTTCTTCATCCGCATTAACTGATGCGGATGAGCATTTAAGGAAATGCTGATGAAACTGAATCGTCCGCATTACTAATGCGGATGTGCATTTGGGAAATGATGATGAACTGTTCGTCTGCATTAACAAATGCGGATATGCATATGGAAATGCAGATGGAACTACTCATCCGCATTTACAAATGCGGATGTACATTTGGGAAATACGGATGAAATTTCTTCATCATTTACAAATGCGGTTACAGGTTGTTCATCCGCATTTACTAATGCGGATGAATGTTAGAGAAATGCGGATAGGTTAAGGGGCTGGGTCCCGCCCACTTTTCTCTCTCTCTGAAATTCAGTTTCACAGGACATGCGATATATGATTGCATTCAACTACTCTCTCTGATAACTTACAACACACACAAAGAATGCACGTCTCTTTTCCCTGTTTTCTCTCGATCGGTCGAAGAGAAACACGAAGGGAACAGTGTTCGTAAGTGTAAAAATCTAGCAGCCAGGTGTTGTTGGAAGCTTGGGGTAGACAAGCTTTAGGCCTCATACTTTGGAAGCTGCCGTTCAAAGATTATCTTCCTCTGACCCATTCGAGAGGTAGAATTCTAAATACCTTATGGTTGTTTGTAAGCATGTTTTTTATATAACGATCCATATGGGTTTTAACAGATATATAAAATGTTTATATATATTAACTGTAACAAGTTTTTCATTCTAATTCAGCTGCATTTTTTATTTTATATGGATAAAATGACTCTGATAAACTTGTTCAAACACCAACAATGGCATCAAGAGCCGGTTATATGGATACATGCTTCATCTGACTGAAATCTCAGTTTCTTGCTGCTAATTCACCAACAGATCGATAATTTTGGTCTATGTTTTCTCTGATTTTTTCAAGATTCTACTTTACATGTATATTGTAATTTTGAAAATTTAATCATTTGGATGATTTGTTGTTTGTTGTTTGACAAGAATCATGATATTCTGTTTGTTTATACATTAACCGAAAATCAGTGGTTCAAGGGGAGACTCTTGGATTTGCTTACATATTTGGATATGTATTTGGTGTTCATACTAGCCGAGACCTTGTGTTTGGATGTGTTGTGATTTGTATTTGATTATTCAAAGGGTTGTATTAATTAAATGTATTTGTGCTTCCTCTTGGCTATGTAATTTATTTATTTTCATTTGGTATGTAAAATAAATAGATTAGTTGCATTTCACTTTTACTAGAAAATGTATATAGGATATATTTTGTAAAAGAAGATGCAACAAGAATGTTTTTCGGTTTGGGCCAATTTTGTGCCCTAAGGGCTTTATAGCTCTTAATGGGATTTAAGCCCAATAAACGAAAACATATTTTGAAGGCCCAAAGAAGTTTGATGTAGAAATTTAAGCCTATTTGAAAGCTCAAATCGAATGGGAGAATCACAAACAAAGTGGACGCTTGAAGCATTTGGATGCGGGATCAAGTGGAGTTTACCGACACAAGTATTACCCTTAGGAAGGACCTAATTAACTCACTTGTTTTGGTTAACAAGTGATGTTAAACTAGTTGGCTATGTTATGAACTTTTTGTTGTATGTGTTGCTTGTATGGTTGATTAATTTTATTGTTTATGTGATATTTGGATATGCACTATTAAACAATTTCAAATCAACAACAAGCTTCAACGGTTATTTTAGAAACATTAACAAGGGTAATAAAATAGTTTCATTAAAGGTAAATATTTTCGCAATAAAATTGGGTTTTATTAAAAGAACTTTGGAAATTGGTTTCGCTAAGTGTACTGCGCATTTGAATGCATGCAATTGTAAGGTACGAAATGTTTTCATAAATAGAATTAATGGAAACAAAATTCCTTTTAAGCAAGTTTAACACCATCCTTTTATACAACACTCGAATCACTTGAGAACTCTTTGTGGGATAAAGGTCACCTAATCACATTTAGGAAACTTGTGTGTTTGAGGTGGGCTTAAACATATTTATGGGATAAAGGTCACCTAACCACCTATGTGTAAATTCACACGTGTGTGTAAGTAGGACGACTTGAGTTGGAAACCATGTGAATAGGGTCACCGAAGCATGGCGTACAATGGTGTTGATGGGATTAAACATGCCGACTAAACATAAAGATGGTTAACCGATCCCATAAAATTAAAGTTGTGCATAGGGTTGCAATTGTCAAAAGTTGACTACCTTGTTAATTTAAATAATGAGATAAAGGTCATCTAACCATTATTTAATATAACATTGGATTCTAGATTTTAATTATTAATTGTCTTTGAGACATGAAATGGTGTTAATAGTTAAAATTTCTTTTTGTAAATACTAAAATTGAACTTTGTTTATATTGTAGTAATGGCCGCTAATAACAATGCTACCTCCCCAACCGTCCATAACCTGTCACTAAGAACTATCCTGGAAAAGGATTGTCTCAACACATAATTTCATGGATTGGTTTGAAACTTGAGAATTGTTCTCAAGCAAGAAAAGAAATCATATGTGTTGGAAGATCCTATTCCCGATGAACCCAATACTGATGATGTTGATGCCTACGATGATTGGGTTAAGCACACTGAGGATTCTATGCAAGTTTCTTGCCTCATGTTGGGAACCATGATTCCCGAGCTTCAAAAAGATATTAAGCATCATGGGGCATACGACATGATTACCCAGTTGAAGTAAATGTCCCTTCAACAAACGAGGGTAGAGCGCTTCGAAACGGTTCGAGCGCTTCATGCATGTCGAATGGAAGAAACCCAATCGGTGTCATCTTATATGATGAATATGAAAAGCCACATTGATCGCCTCGAAAGGCTAAATTGTCCCGTCTCAAAAGAGTTGGCCACGGATTTGATCCTCAATGGTCTAACCAAGAAGTTTGAGACGTTTATCATGAATTATAACATGAATGGATGGGACAAGAGCATTGGAGACAGGCAATCAAAACAGCCGGAGCAGGGATGGGTAAAAGGTTTTACCGGTTCTCACCATCAATGAGGGTGGCAACAAGAAAAGGCATCACCCCGAACCCAAGGCAAATGTTGCCAAAGGCAAGGGATACGTCAAAGGAAAGGGTAAGGGAAAGACTAAAGTGTGACCACCAAAACCAAGGCTTAAGAAGCCAAAGGTTACGGAGAACAATCCATGCTTTGAGTGTGGTGAGATAGGACATTCGAAGAGGAATTGTCCAATCTATCTCAAAGAGTTAGAAACAAGAGGGATGCTGGGCAGACCTCAGGTACAACTTTCATGATCCATATTGAACTTAATGTTATTTCTTCAAACACATGGGTATTAGATACCGGATGTAGAACTCATATTTGCAATTTATTACAGGGGTTCAAAAGAAATAAGCATTTTAAGAAGGGGGATACTAGTCTCTACATGGGCAACGGAGCAAAGGTTGATGTCAAAGCCCAAGGAGACTATATCTTGAAGCTTCTAAGTGGTTTGGAAGTCATTTTGATGAATATTTTGTTTGCTCCTAGTTTACTAGGAATATAATTTGTTTTTCTTCTGAAACAATATGATTATGTATTAAAGTTTGTAAATGATGGTATTTATGTTTTATGGATGATCTACTTTATTTTAAGGCTATGCCTTTTAATGGTATTTATGAATTGGTTCATGATGACTCATCCTTTAATAACTCGTTATACCAATCAAGTACCAAGAAACTTAAAATGGGTTTAAGTGAATTATATCTTTGGCATTGTCGTCTTGGTCACATTAACAAGAATCGCATTCAAACACTTCAAAAGAATGATCTTTTGGAAGCAAATGAAAAGGGTTCATTTGATAAGTGTGAATATTGTTTACAAGGAAAGATGACGACGGAACCCTTTAGTGGGACTAACCATAGGGCAAAAGATTTATTAGGAATCATACATTCGGATGTATGTGGTCCTTTTAAAGAAATGACAAGGAATGGTGAAAGATACTTCATTACCTTCATCAACGATTTATTAGGAATCATACACAAAGATGAAGCTTTTAAATGTTCAAAATCTTCAAGAATGAAGTAGAAAATCAACTCAATAAAACAATCAAAGTTCTTCGTTAGGATATAGGAGGTGAATACCTTAGTGATGCCTTTCAAGATCATCTTAGGAGTTGTGGGATTGTCTCACAACTTGCTCCACCCGGAACACCACAACATAATGGTGTGTCTGAAAGGAGGACCCGAACATATTGGATATGGTCGATCTATGATGGCTAGAAGCATACTACCTCTGTCATTTTGGGGTTTTGCTTTGCTCTCCACGGCACGTATTTTGAATATGGCCCCAACCAAGAAAGTGGATAAGACACCTTTTGAAATATGGCATGGAAATGTTCCATCATTATCATATTCAACACAAGAAATCATATTTCAAAAGGTGTGAAATAGAAGTATGAAAAGCGAGTAACACGAATCTTGTGGAAAATAAGAGTAAGAAAATGCAGGAGTAGTGATCACGAGTCAATATTTTGGTGTTTAATTGATCTAAATGCTTGATTTCAGATCATTAGGCAAAAGTAGCAAAACATGAAACTTGAAGGACTAAAGATATAAATATCAAAAAATGGAATAAATGAGGTCAAGAAAGAGACCTGGCGTATGATACTCCAGGTTTTGGCGTATCATACGTCGGGCAGCGTATGAGGTGGCGTATTTGAAAAAAAGAACAGAAAGTTGGGTGTATGGGCGGCTTATGAGGCGGCGTATCATAGGCCGGTGGGCGTATTATACGCCGGTAGCCTAACAGCATCCAGATTTTTTGGATTTTCAAGTTTATTTAAACCAAATCAACCCCAATTCAATCTACAACTTCTTAGAGATGAAAAGTGATGAACTTTAGGTGATTTTAGGTGTTCCAAGGCTCACCAAATCATCCACAAACATTCTCCAATTCAAGATCGAAGGCAAAATGAAGATGATGCGTGGCTAGGCTTTTCGTGATTGCTTTCGGGAGTACGATTCTTGTCAAGTGAGACAATTGGTATACTTTGATCAGGTTTTCGTATTGAACATTGAATTATTAAATGAAACATTATGTTTGGTTGATTTAAAAGATTTGCTTGTAAATAAAGTAGTTTGCTTGATTAGCAGTTTTTGGTTTTTTTGTATCGTGAGCTTATTAAGAAAAATAGACAATTTGATATAGGTAAATTGGTAACATTGTGAACGAATGAATCTTAAAAGCTTGTTTCTTTTTTGTCACTTTAATCAAAAGCTAAGATCTTAAAGTATTATTCTTACAAACCCTAGGTTAAACACACCAATTGTTAATCTGGCAGAATTGGAAACCTGGAAGTAATCGTTTTTCATTATTTAAGTAAATTAGTTCAAAGTTCATTGCTTTATATACGTGTGCTCATTAATTCATTTAAAGTTTCAAATTTTAATTATAAAGTTTGTGTCTTTAAGTTAATCGAGTCGTATTTGTTAAACACTTTCCACATATTTCCTGTGGAAAAGACCTTACTTACCCTTATGTAATAAAGGTAGCTAAGACCGATATATTAACTTGTTTTTGATCGAGTCTCGACAACCAGATCAAAATGGTGCCGTTGATGGGGAATTAGTGCGCAAAGTGTTATTTTTTGCATTTTTTAGTTTTATTTTCTTTCTTTTGTTTTGTTTTATGCGGTGCTACGCTAGGTGTTTTATGTCTTGCAGGTTACTCTCAAGTAGTTAAAACTAACCATGAATCAAGTTTATTATTCATGTACTGGTTGCGGAAGTCCAGTTCACACATAAGATGATTGTCCTGAGTACTTGCAAAAGTGTGAGGATGCGAAAAGAAAATTATATATGTTGGATGTTTGTTATGATGATGTACCATCATGTTATTGGTATTACGAGGAATCTTCATCATAATATAAAGAATATTATTAGTCAGAGAAGAACTATAATTTGGACAAGATTTGGATTGCAACAGGCACAAGGCTCACGTTATTGGGAGAATTACAATGACTATCATCAAGAATACTCTTTGGTGACATATGAGGATCAGAATCAATGTTCAATTTCCTAAACAAGAGAATGTTATCCAAATGTTATGCCATTTCAAAATGATTTTCAATCTGAGAAGGAAAAAAGTATTGCTAAATTGGAGTTGATATTGCTCAAGATCGATAAGTTGTTATCATAACATCATCTTTCAGATCAGGAACGACTTTACTACTTAACTATCAAGCATGATGCATTATTACTGAAAAATAGAATTAGAAGAATCCATCTCATCATCTGTAAAAGTTGAGGATGAGGCCATAAAGATTACTACCACACAAATTCCCTCATTTGTTAAAAAGCCATATGAAGAACAAATGGTGGTTGATAGTTATGATGATAATGTGGAAGGAGAGCCGATAGATCTTCTAAAGCAAGAAAAAGAATATGCAGTCTCACTTAAAGACAACAAATCTTTTAAAAAGTCAATGATTGATATAATCAAAGTTTATCCTAAACCTTCTCCTGTACTTATAATACCAATCAACAAAGTTATGGAAGAAGGTGTCAGGACAAAGATTAGGAAAGTGGGAATGCAATATGTCGTGCAATTTACTATAAAGTGGATATGCAATAATTTCTTAATTACATGCCTATAATTGGGAAACAACAATGGAGCTGGCATGTTAACTTTTGAGCATTTGCTGGGAACTCAGTAGGTAAAGATGCAATTCAACCACCATAAGTTGTACAGGTACAGTCTGGCTGAAGACCTAAAATTTAGCGCTTGCGGGAGGCAACCTGAGAACTTTGTGGGTGTATTCACTAGAAACCCTCACGAGACTACAACTTATCCACTCGGGTCTACCGAGGGGTTTAAAGGCTTGTTGCATATGCTAAATGCAACCGTATCCTAAGTATGGGGATAGGGGGAAGTAAAGAAAAAATATATTGAGAAGAGTGCCAAATAGGAGAAATTGAAAAAAAAATTATTTTTGAAAAAAAAATTTGTCACAAGCAAGCTTTAAAATATTTAAAGAGTGAATCTTTAAATACAAATCTTTAACTATTACCTACTAAAACATGGTTTCATGTAACCTATGCATGAAAGATCCATCTTCAATGTTACTAATTTACCTATATCTTAGCTTTTGATTAAAGTGACAATAAATGAACAAGCTTTTAAGATTTGTTCGTTCACAATGTTACCAATTTACCTCTATCAAATTGTCTACTTTTCTTAATGAGCTAACGATGCAAGAAAACTGAAAACTAATAATCAAGCAAACAATTTTATTTACAAGCAAATCTTTTTAAATCAACCAAACATAATGTTTCATTCAAAAGTTCAATTTTCAATACGAAAATCAAAGCATACCAATTGTCTCACTTGACAAGAATCGTACTCCCGAAAGCAATCACGAAAAGCCTAGCCACGCATCATCTTCATTATGTCTTCGATCTTGAATTGGAGAATGTTTGTGGATGATTTGGGGAGCCTTGGAACACCAAAATCACCTAAAGTTCGTCACTTTCCGTCTCCAAGAAGTTTCTAGATTAAATTGGGGTTGATTTGGTTTAAATAAACTTAAAAATCCACAAAATCCGGATGCTGTTAGGCTACCGGCGTATCATACGCCCACCGGCATATGATACGCCACCTCATACGCCGCCCATACGCCCAACTTTCTGTTCCTTTTGTCCAATACGCTCACAAATATACCGCCTCATACGCTGCCCGGTGTATGATATGCCCAAACCCGGAGTATCATACGCTGGGTCTCTTTCTTGACCTCATTTATTCCATTTTTTGATATTTACATCTTTAGTCCTTTAACTTTCATGTTTGCTAATTTTGCCTCAAATTATGCTCCTTTAAGCTCCAAACACCTATGAATCAAAATATAAACAAAGTCAACTTGTTCCACAATAATCATGATCTAAAATCAAGCATTTAGATCAATTAAACACTAAAATATTAACTCGTGATCAGTAGGAAATTGAATCTTCCCCTTGTGCTTAAATGGGGACGAGTAGGTATGTGTTGTGATGTAACTACTCACAATGTATGTGTTGTGATGTAACTACTCACAATGTTCATAAGAAAAAAATAAAGTAGAGTTGACAGAAGAACCACAATTGATGTATCGATCATGGCTTCAATCATGAATTGGTCAAGATTATGTCCTACTTTTTGTGTTATGGTTATAGTTAGGTGTAACCCCCATCCTTTCCAAATTACATCTTTTGTTAGGATGATAATGATTTAAATCAATAATTAAATCTTTATTTTGATAATATTAAAACTAAATAACATGCAAAGTTATTTGTTTATAGAAATAATCATATGCCATGTACAAGTTCCTACACACTAAGTATACTTGTTTATTTAAAATAAAATCACACATGGTATAAAAATATTATCAAGTTATCAATTATGTCAAGATATCAAGATGTCATTATCAATTCAATGGGGAATTGATACATAATATTATTGTTTATTGTATGTGCATAGTAATTCAATGTAAATCATAAAAGTATAATATGAAGAAATAATGCAAGAACCCGCACATATTTGTTTATTGAAGATTAAGACTCAGGTTAAATCACTAAAGTTTTATTTGAAGGATCAACACAAAATCGGCACATAGTAAATTGTTCAACATCGATTAGAGTTCGATATGAAGATGGAAAGAAACTAACAAGAACCCAACTCATGCTAACAATACGAAAACGACAAAGGTAATATGAGATGGGAATAAAAATAATCTAAAACATATTTTCTAAATTTATTCTAAGAATTATGAGAGATTTAAAATAAAATTTTAAATCATATTATCATAGAATGGATATTCATTAGCATTTTCCGTGAATCATTTTTGGAAACAAATAAATTAAATATATTTTTTGAACAAATGGGATTGAGTTTTTGAAATGATTGGAATGATGAGAAATTAAAACAAAGTTATTAAATAACTAGGTAATATTTTGAAATTAAAATTTAATTGAGATAAAGTGCTTTTCCTAATTTGATTTTTTAAACATAATTAGTTTAAACTTAATCAGATGCCTAATGTGAAATTAAGCCTAATTAGTTGGCAATTAAATAGGATTATGGAATTCTTATAATAGACGGTCAATGAAATCTACTATGTTGGGAATGTTTTTAAAACTTAGTCTTGCATAGAAGACATAAAATGTCTATAAAAGACAATTGTTACCAAAGAGAAAAACATCTTGGTTTCTTTAGAAGTTTATAAAGTTAATTTTGTTGATTGAAAGTGTTATCAACTTAAGAGGTTAAATGTTGCTTAACAAGAACTGAAATTTATGGGGAAATAGAATGAAAAAGGGGAAAAGGTTTGATATAACTACTCGCAATGTTCATAAGAAAAAAAGAAAGTAGAGCTAACCAAACGAACCACAATAGATTATGTCCTACTTTTTGTGTTGTGGTTATAGTTAGGTGTAACCCCCCATCCTTTCCAAATTACATCTTTTGCTTAAAACACTCTCTAATATATTTAGAAGATCTCTCTCAATCTTCCATCATCTTATCATATCATGTGATAAGATCAAAGATCAAAAAACAAGAGAAGATCAAGATTAATACAGGGAAAAAGAGTGTGTGCAATAATTATGTATCATTTGTCACTCTTGTATTTATCAATTGTTCTATTGTATTTGATTGGTGGTCTGTCGCGGTAATCATTTGAGTTTTGTAAAAGGCATCGCTATGTTGGTTAGTGTTTTGTGAGAGAGGTAATCCCTACCTCTTGAGATATTAGTGAGATCAAGGTTGTCACCTTCTTTATAAGGTGACTGGTAGCGGGTGATCACTTTTTTTACTAAGTGAGATATGATTAAGGGTTTTACTTCTTTTGTAAAGTGAAAGGTAGAAGATGCTCACTCTAATGAAGAGTAAGACTAAGGTGATCACTTCTTTTGTAAAGTGAGAGGTTGTGTAACGATGATCTCTTCCAGTTAAAAGATATTTTAGTGGAGCAAACTCTCCATTGAAGATCAGGAAGAAGACGTAGAATGAATTTGTTAACATCTACTGGAATCTCTATAAACCGGTTGTGCATCTCATTCCTTTAACTCTTTAGATACCTTTTTTTGTTATTAGCTTATCACAAGTGTTGTTTCATATATAAGTTTTAAAAGGAGAAAATTTTAGAAGAAAACAATTCACTACCCTCTAGTTTCCTATAAAAAGTATCTAACCGTAACATAAATGACCGACGTAATGAAACCGAAATAACCAAACTCAATAAAGACATGTAGATTTGTTTTTTGTTTTAAAAAAATTTGATTTTAGGTTGGCTTTGGTTCTGATATCACCTAAATCCGAAAAAATCAAACTGAACTGGTTGGAACACAACATTTATATAGCATTCATTTTTCTAATATGTTATAAAGGGCTAAAAAAACTATGAATATATGTGGTAATATTATTCGATAAACACCACGCAATTTTAGTATCCAAAACCTTATATGATTACAAACTTTTTTAAATGTTGATGTTAATCAACTATTTAATAATGAATAAATTCTTTTTTGTTAGTTACTTAAATAAGCATTGTTTTTGTTTATATGGTCGTGTTTTTCTACATTGTTCATAACATAATTTAACAACTCACTTTTCGGTTTAAAATTTCAAAACCATGCGATAAAAATGCAAACATCAAAACTAAACTGAAGCCGTCGTGAAAAACGAAAACCCGAAACCCAAAAACATGAACCATACAGTTTTTAAAAATCCAAAACCGAACTTATGGTTTTTGTTCGGTTTAACCTAAAACCAACCCATGAATCCCCTAGGGCGAGCGATTTTTGTTTAAAACATAGTTATGTTACAAAGTAAATAAATAAACTAATATATAATAAACAGTGTACCATTCACGCCGACCAGCACATTTTTATGTAAACACATTTTCCGTTCCTAAATCTATTTTCACAAAAAATTATATATTTTTTAATATGAATATATCGTTTTGTTGTGCTTATTTTATTTATATTTCTTTATAAATTTTATTCAAATTGAGTTGTCGCAATGCGGCTAAATCAAACTAACTAGCATTAGGGAATGTTTGGGGCCGAGGCCTGAGAGTGGGGGGAGTGACTATATAGGAACAT
>JACCIY010000659.1:0-71707 GCA_025506505.1 Flaveria sonorensis
ATTGATCTGAGGTCTGGGTATCATCAGCTGAAGTTCGAGAAGAGACATCTTGAAAACTGCTTTCCGTACACGATATGGTCACTATGATTTTTGGTCATGCCATTTGGGTGACGAATGCACCAGCAGTATTCATGGACCTCATGAATCGCGTGTGCAAACCTTATCTTGATCAGTTTGTTATCGTCTTATCGATGACATACTGATATACTCAAGGACGAGGAAGAACATGAGAAGCACTTACGGTAATCTAGATTACTTAGAAAGGAACAACTGTATGCAAAGTTTTCTAAGTGTGATTTCTGGATACGTGAGGTACAATTCTTGGGTCATATTGTCAACGAGAAGGGAATACATGTTGATCCTGTTAAGATTGAAGCGATAAAGAATTGGTCTGTTCCTAAGACACCGAGTGAGATACGACAATTCCTTGGATTAGCGGGATATTATCGACGATTCATTGAAGGATTCTCTAAGATTGCACAACCTCTCACAGCTTTGACTCACAAGGGAACGACGTACAAATGGGGTGAGAATCAGGAATCTGCTTTTCAGTTGCTGAAACATAAATTGTGTAGCGCACCAATATTAGTGTTACCGGATGGTAGTGATGATTTCGTAGTCTATTGTGACGCTTCTATTCAAGGACTTGGATGCGTCCTGATGCAGCGGGATAAAGTGATAGCATATGCCTCTAGACAGTTGAAGATTCATGAGAAGAACTACACCACCCATGACTTGGAACTGGGTGCGGTAGTGTTTGCCTTGAAGATCTGGAGACATTACTTGTACGGTACCAAATGCACCATCTACACCGATCACAAGAGTCTTCAGCATATCTTTGAGCAAAAGTAGTTGAATATGAGGCAAAGGCGCTGGGTAGAGTTATTAAACGACTATGATTGTGCTATCAAGTACCACCCGGGGAAAGCAAATGTAGTTGCTGACGCGCTGAGTAGAAAAGAGGCTGCTAAACCTCGACGAGTGCGAGCTTTGCAACTAACGATTAGTACGCAATTACCTGAACAAATCCGTGATGCTCAAACTGAAGCTCTGAAAGTAGAAAATATGAGTTTAGAAGGGTTACGAGGAATGGAAAAGCAACTAGAAGTAAAGCCGGATGGGATTCGTTATTTCATGGATAGACTATGGGTACCTCTCCACGGAGACCTGAGAGACTTGGTGATGAGTGAGGCTCACAAGTCTAAGTACTCCATACATCCTGGATCTGACAAGATGTACCACGATTTGAAGGCGCACTATTGGTGGCCTAACATGAAAGCAGATGTAGCTACTTATGTGAGCAAGTGTCTGACCTGCTCAAAGGTGAAGGTGGAGTATCAAAAACCATCTGGATTATTACAACAACCCGAGATCCCTATGTGAAAGTGGGATCAGATATCAATGGATTTTATTACTAAGTTACCTCGTACTTCTACTGGTTGCGACACAATATGGGTTATCGTGGATCGATTGACAAAATCTGCTCATTTCCTAGCAATAAAGGAAACAGATAAGATGGAGAAGTTAACCCGACTCTATTTGAAGGAGATCGTTTCGAGGCATGGAGTACCAATCTCAATTATTTCTGATCGCGATTCTCGTTTCACATCACACTTCTGGCAGTCGTTGCAGAAAGCTTTAGGTACACGATTGGATATGAGTACTGCTTATCATCCACAGACTGATGGTCAAAGCGAGCGTACTATACAGACTTTGGAGGACATGTTACGTGCTTGTGTGATTGATTTCGGGAATAACTGGGAAGTTCACCTACTATTGGTGGAATTTTCTAACAACAACAGTTATCACACTAGTATAAAGGCAGCACCTTTTGAAGCTTTGTATGGGAGAAAGTGTAGATCACCAGTTTGCTGGGCTGAAATTGGTGATAGTCAATTAACGGGTCCTGAGTTAGTACACGAGACAACTGAGAAGATTGTTCAGATAAGAAACCGCATGGCCGCAGCGCGAGACAGACAGAAAAGCTATGCTGACAAGCGACGGAAACCTTTGGAATTTCAAGTTGGTGACAAGGTTTTATTGAAAGTTTCACCATGGAAAGGCGTAGTTCGGTTTGGTAAGCGAGGAAAGCTAAATCCGAGATACGTTGGACCATTTGAGATAGTGGAAAGAATTGGTCCAGTGGCTTATCGACTAGCCTTACCTGATTCACTGAGTGGAATCCATGATGTATTCCATGTTTCAAATCTAAAGAAATGTTTAACGGATGAAACGATGGTCGTACCACTGGAAGAAGTTCAAGTAGACGAGCAATTACGCTTCATTGAGGAACCTGTCGAAGTGATGGATCGTGAGGTGAAGACACTTAAGCAAAGCAAGATACCCATTGTCAAAGTTCGATGGAACTCGAGACGTGGACCAGAATTCACGTGGAAACGTGAAGACCAAATGAAGCTTAAGTACCCTCAGCTATTCGAAAGGACGATGCCAACTGGTGAAGGTATTGATTAAATTTCGGGACGAAATTTCTTTCAACATGGGGATGATGTGACAACTCATCCAAAACTCACACGATTTCGATTTCCTTGTGCCAATGCAGTAGACCAGTGATGGAACACTCACCATGTAACGCAATTTTCGGGACGAAAATTCTTTCAACATGGGGATAATGTGACATCCGGTAATTTTCCGTTACCAAACTCCGTTAGTTTCCGTTAAGTCTTGCATACACGTGTCGGGAGCACACACTAGTTGTCGTTGAACGTTGGTGACTTAATAATAATCAGTAATGTTAAATTGATGATAATTAGGTTAACAATGTGATTATTAAGCTATGCTTATGTGATTTAAATGTTAACTGTAATTTTATCGCGTAACGTGGAAACGCGTGTATTTAACCTGTATGTTTTGTATCTAATAAAGGTGATATATATAATTGTCATTGTTAGTTTATATGTTTGTTGTTATAGTTAAAAACCTTTTAAAAAGAGTTTAAAAGCTTAATTTTTATAAAAATACAAATTATAAGGGTTAAAAGGGTAATTGTGATTAATTATGTTACAAAATCAAAATCCCAAACCCTAATTTTCCCATAATCGGCCGCGACCTCCCTCCCCTTCTCCCTTTGCGATTTTCGGCCAAGAACATCAACAAAGCATCGGATTTGATCGATCACAAGTCATAGAACACATTAGAAGCATCAATTCGTGTCCTTTTTGGCGATTTAAAGGTTAGATTTTGTGTTCTTATGATGGTTTTCATGTTGGCCTAAAGTTGGTATTCGAATTTTACAATTGGAAGTCGATTTTGGTTGTTTGGTGATGTTATGATGTTAGTTAGGTTGTATTGATGCTAGTTAACGTTGATTATGCAAGAAAGTTTGGATTTTGGTTGTTTTGTTCATATGATCATCTTGGCCGAGAGTTTGAGGCGATGTTGGATCAAATTGGATGTTGAATGTTGGTTGTTTGATGTTGTTATTATGTTAGTTGGATTGTATATATGCTAGTTAACGTCGATTTTTCAAGAAAGCTATGATTTTGATACGTTGTTCGTAGGTTACTAATAATAGTAACTTTATTTTGCATGAATTGATGATTGGATGATGTATGTATGTTATGGATGTGTTTGTGATGATGATTAGATGTTAAGTTGATGTTATGAACAATTTAAAATCAAGAAGATGTCATATAGTTCATACATTGCTAAAAATAGTAACTTTTGGTGTTGAACGTTGATGAATCATGATGATTAGGTGTTGTTGAACATGTTTAGATGTTGTCATGGACTTGAATTGGTATATAATTGATGAATTCATGAACGTAGTGTGAGTTTGATGAATTTGGGATGAACTTTCCCAAAGAGAAACTTTAATTGTGCAAATCCTTGAATTGGATGATTTGAGCATGTTTGGGATATTAGGATCATGCTAGTGTGTTCATGGATGGTTTCTAAGGTGACTAAATGTGTTGTTTATGTTGTATGAATGTTGATTTGGGTTGTTACCTGTTTTGGCCTGTTGTGATTCGCATGAATTGTGTGATATCTAGTTGTATGATGATCTAGGTAGTACATGTGGTTAATGAAGTGCTATATGTAATCAAGTGGTATGTTGATCATGTATGACATGCTGTTGTGTTATTATTAACGAGTTATCACCTATAATGTCACCAACGGGTCAAACGGGTCAACTGGGTCAAGTGTGTCTTGTATTCTAAAACTTTGAGTTCCTTGGTTTGTAGAGCACTTAGGGTTTCACGTTGTTTCTGTGTGCACGTACTTATGTACTCTTGTGTTCTAGGTGACCTTTGAAGGTTGTCTTTCCCCTTTTTCTTTCAAGTTAAGCTCTAAGTTAATTCTTGCACGCATCAGGTGAGTTCTTGCCCCACTCTTTTACATAATCTCTTTTGGGGGAGATGGCATACTGTTTACAAACGCTTTTATATATGAGTGTGTATAATATTGATATAGTGTTGTTTACCATGGAAAGTCCTCACACTTTCGGATTGTTAATATTGACTAGCGGGGAAATTTTGGGTAGTACTACTGGGTCTGACGAGCCCCACCTGTGCGACTCGAGGTCAAACGGGTGCAATATTGTCCTAACTTATATTCGTCACGACCTGGTAAGTCGTGACGGGAGGCAACAAACGTAACACAGTCAGCTTCAATCGCGAGATCACTATGATTAATATTTTTATGTTAATAGACTAGCTATCTATTGCAATACACTACTTATGCTCTGGAAACTGTTGATTGGTTTATGTTTTAACGCAAACTCTTGAACTCACCAACCATGTGTTGACTTGTTTAGTATGCTATTCTCAGGTTAAGGTTGCCAGTTGCCTAGGAGCACGCACGTCAGCATTGTTGAGTTGTCTACATTTGCTTGTCTACAACTTTGGGATTTATTTTCATTTTATACATTTGTGTTTGGGCGCGTTTGTTTTGCGCATTCTCTTTGCATACTATTTGTTTTGGGTTTTCTGGTTTTAAAAACGCTTCCGCAGTATTTTAAACGTTAACTCTGGTTTTGTTTATTAATCATATAGAGTCATTCTTGGTAACTAATGACTGAGATCCTGGTATGTCACGCGCCTCGCGGTAAAACCCCGCACGCGGATTTTGAGATTGTGACAACAGATTACCCATAAGACAAATATATAGTGGTAGTATGTTACTATTAAAACAACAAAAACCCCAGTTATGGATTGATGAAGTATTAACATGGGAACAAATAGTAGTAAGAATGTGGGAAACAAATAAAAAAGATAGTATGGACATGTTCTCATACTTAAAAATCACACTAGGACCAATAGCTCTAGGAATATGGCAAAGTAAAAAGGCACAAAACTCTACAGAAATAAACAATTGAAAAGCATTAGGAGATAATCCCTATAATTTTATATCACAAATAAGGACCCTTATACTAGGTGTTGATCCTGCTAAAAATAATAGCTTAATTCAATTCACAGCTATAAGGAATCTAGAACAATTAAGCATAGCTGACATGAAATATATAAATGAATTTACATTAGATTTTATAAGATTATTATCACAAACTTGGAAAGCAATGGATGACAATCTATGCGACAAATATTTCAAAAATTTACTAGGAGATCTAGGAAAAAGTATACAAGAATCATGGAAAACAACATACGGAGAACAACACGATCTAGGAATATGACCAAGAATAACATATACATTTGGTATACTAGAAGATAAATATAAAAAAATAGCTCTACAAGGACAGTTAAAAAGAAATGCGTATGCCTTTTGTAAAACGACTATTCACACACCTCACGCCTATGGGTTTTACGATAAAAAGAAGAACATAAGAAAAAATACTATGTACAATAAAAATATTCGGACAAGATGCAATAAAAACAGATATGTTAGAAAACCCCAAACAAGAAAATGTAAATGTTTTTTATGTGCAGATGAAAGACATTTAGCAAATAAATGTCCTAATAAAAATAAAAACATTGAAAAAGCTAGTCTAGTAGAACAACTAAATCATTATGAAATAGAAAATATTAAAACAGATGATTCAGATAATGGATCTATTTATAATATATACAGTGAAGATGAAAAACCAATTGCTAGAGTAATATATATATATATATATATATATATATATATATATATATATATATGAATATCAAAATGTGTAACCATGATTGGAAACATAAAAGAGGTAATAATTATATAAAATGTTATAATTGTGGATATTACCCTAGTATAGAAAAAAGTCACAATGCGACATATGTTTCAAAGAAATATCTTGTATTTGTCTTAAAAAAGAATACAATATAGAAATAGGTACTACATCAAACTCAGGAACAACAAATATTACAAACTCAGATTTAAATATTAAAAAATTAAAAAAGATAGAATTAGCAGTGGAATTAAATACGTTAAAATTAAAAAAATTAGACATTAAAGTAAATGAAATAGAAAAATTAATAAAAGAAAGAATACAAGTGGTAGAAGAAATGAGTCAAATGTCAACAGAATCAAGAGAAGAATAAATATATATACAAACACAAGGATCAATGAATATGATCAATGTGCAATGTCGTTTATGGTTAGATAACAATAATTCATAGACCTTACAGCATTAGTAGATCCCGGAGCTACTAAGAGTTTAATATCTTACAGCTTAGCTCCTGAACAATAGCATAAAAAGTTACCATACAACTTGGTTAGTAGGATAGTTGAAGATAGGTTAATTTTTATAACACATTATTAGATCCTGTAGGTACACAATTTTTAGATTTTTCAAAAAATTATAGTATAAAATACGACATGCCACAGGTAAATATAAACCCAATATATTAAGTCAAAAGATTTTGTGATTGGCCTAAACTTCTTATTATGATTAAATGGTGTTATTACGATAACAAAAAATTTCATCACTTTTAGTAAACATATATATACGTTTCCAACAATAAGACACAACAATACATCCGAAATTGCACAAAAGCATGGTGGACAAGGAAATTTAGAATTTTTAAAACAAAAAAAGAAATAATTTGATAGAAAATGAAAGTATAAAACTTTTAACAGAATTTTTAAATCATGAAAAAGAAAAAGAAAGAGATGTTACAAAAAGTATTAATCATCCTATAATATTGCATTTAGAAAAAATAAGACTTATAGGAGAAGACATTACAAAATCACAAATAGAATATGTATGTAAGTTTAAGCTAAAAAATCCTGATATTACAATCAGAATAGCTAATGTAGAATATAGTCCACTAGATGAAAAAGAATTTAGAAAACAAATCACTGAAATGATAGGTCAAGGATTAATTTTAAAAATCAGAAAGCACTCATAGAACAGCAACATTTATAGTTAGAAATCATAGTGAGATAAAAATAGGAAATGCTAGAATAGTATACAATTATAAACGGTTAAATGATAACACAATAGATGATGGATATAATATTTCAAATAAAGACAATCTACTAAACCTAATACAAAAGAAAAAGGTCTTCTAAAAGTTTGATTCAAAATCAGGACATAATCGGCTAAAACTAGAAGAAAGCTTTAAACAATGGACAACGTTTACATGTTCCAAAGGACAGTTTGAATGAAATGTTCTTAGTTTTGGATTAAAAAATGCTCCTTCCATATTTCAAAGGTTTATGGATAGTATATTTTTGAAATACGATTTTTGTTTAGTATATATTGATGACATATTAGTAGCAAGTAAAACAGTTCAAGAACATGAGCAACATTTACAACAAATATTTGAAGAAATTAAAAGGAATGGTATAGTAGTTTTCAAACGAAAAATAAAACTATTTAAAAGAAAAATATCATTTCTTGGTCTAGAAATAGGAGATGGAAAAATAAAATTACAATCACATATTTCTACTAAAATATTAGATTTTCCAGAAAAATTTAAAAACTTAAAACAAATACAAACATTTTTAGGATTTGTAAATTACGTAAAAAAATATATCCCAAATTTGTCAGAGTTATAGGGCTATTATATAGTAAAACAACTAAAAATGGACAAAGTTATTTTAAGGAGGAAGATATAAAGTTAGTGAAAGAAATAAAAAATGCAGTAAGAAATATTAAACCATTGAAATTGCCATCAATCACAGACTATATAATTATTGAAACAGATGGATGAAAAGAAGGTTGGGGTGCAGTTCTTCTCTGCAAACCAAACAAATATAGCTATAGAGAAGAAGAAAAAATTTATGCTTATGCTAGTGGCAATTTCCAAAATAAGACAAGTTGGGCAAGCATCGATTTCAAAATTCAAGCATTAATCTATGCTTTAGAAAAATTTAGAATTTTTCTACAAAAAGAATTTACAGTTAGAACCGATTGCGAGGCCGTTGTAAAATTTATAAAAAATGATCAAAGTAAAAAGGTAAACAAGACTCGATGGGTTAGCTTACAAAATATCACTCAAGGAAGTGGATATGTTATAAATTTTGAACATATTAAAGGAAAAAACAATGGGATAGCCGATATGTTATCTCGAAATATTAATAAACTTTTGTTCTTAGATGGACAAGAAGAAAGATAAAGGAAAAGCTAAGCTTATACAGCCTACACAGACTTCTCCATGAGTATATCATTTGAAGAGGAGAAGACAGAAAAGATTATGAGTCAATCAATGAGGGCATCAAAAACATAAAGTTTTAGATAGTTGCCCGCCTTAATTACCGACTTCAACAATATTGCACAATTCTACAATCCGAGTCAATCGAAGACTACAGATGTTCGACCTCCGAAAAATAAACAATTTACACAAATGAAAAATACACAGAAAACACAAAATTAGATCATTACATTTGGTAGCTACGATTTACAAAAGTGTATTGATCCGAATACAAAGTTCCAACCAATCATCAGAATGATGTTAACTGAAAAACAACAGTGTCTGCTAGATAATCTCTGGCACATTCAGACCATGCCTCAAGCATCAACTTTCAAAGTACAAGTGTTAAATGCTTTAAGTATTTATTTCCATGAACAAAGAACAGAAACACCTGAAAAACAAAGGCTCAAGTTTACCCATTATGTTAGTTTTCGTGGTACTAAATTGGTATTTTTAATAAATGGGAAACAATGGCTAAATATATGCAGTGTCCCAAGCCAATCTATAAGGCTTTACAAATTTTTCACAAGCCTTAGAAACAACGAGGGAACATTTTGGGATAAACAGTTTTTACATTGAACCCAAAGAAGTTCAAACATTTTCAGAAATAGCAAAAGCTGTTCCTGAAAAAATAATTAAAGTACAAGAAGAGTTTATTACAAAGTTGCAAGAGCAACTTTTAAAACAAGGAAAAAACACACATTTTATAAAAGAAAGAATTGAAAATAATCTTTTAAAACAAAAGATAGAAATGTTCGAATAAAAAAATAGACAGTTATTACAAAATCTCGAGAAAAAAGAAAGAAATGATACAGTTTTAAACAGGAGTTATGACATGTTTAAAATAAGGATTTTTGATACACCTTGGAGACATTGTTTAAAACCAGTCATTGGCTATTTTTTTAGAATTTAAACAAATCGTCTCACAGAAGATTTGTACAGAATTTCCTTCAATTCTATACGAATTACAACAAAAACTAGTTGACCTAGCCTTTAAAGACACATTAAATTCAAGGTTAAGAGTTGTTGAAAGAACAGATGATGAGGGAAATGGAATAGACCTTCTTCTTTTACAAGTATTTCCTCCTAAACGAGTATTATCTGAAGATGAAATAGTTTAATTCTACCATCATGGTATGATTGATTATATAGAATTCAGATTAAACAGCGAAACAGGGCGTCTCCTTAACCGATTAGGTGAAAAATTTGTAATGACAACAGGAAACATTGCTACACATATTTTTTCTCCTAATATAGGTTGTAAGATTTTTGCTTCATTCCCCCATGCCGATTCCTACACTTACAAAGCTTCACGCAAAAGAATCTTTATCGAGTACCAAGCTACTACCGGTGATTATTTAGAAAAATTAGCAGTTATTATAGACATAAATTTTTCCAACATGCCCTGGTTAGATAAGTCCCATATAAATACAAATATTATGCCTAATGTTCCTCCAAAATTACAAACCAACACCTTGGAAAAGTTTATCAAAAAACATCAGCAAACCCCAGATCTACCAGAATATTTTCATTGGGAACAATTTAGACTTCTTGATGAAGGGCATTATATACAGATATATGCTAAACAGAACTGAAGTATGCTTCTACCATTTGTAGGAGAAAGTGACCTCCTCGAACTAAAACATATTATAAGCCTAGCAGATTTTAATGTGAAAGAAAATAATGATCCAGATACGTCAGTTTCTATAGACAGCATTCATAGAGATTTAAAATTAAAATGAGGAATAATCTCACATGGGAGACAGTCCCTACTGGAATCAGCTGAACACAATCATTCATCCACTCAAAAAATAAAATGGAAGACAGCTCTTAGTGGAATCAATGGCTCAGAGACATACGCTCCTGAGATGATTCCTTTATTTCATTGTAAATAATGTAGTTTATTATCTTATTAACTTTAAATTATAGCCGTTGTTTTTTCTTTTTAAATATAGAATACTAATTGTATATGTCCTATAAATAGAGAGCATTCCCTTGATTGTAAGACACACCAGATAACTCAATAAAAAATTTCTGCTTTCTTATTATCTCAATGGCACACTAAATCCCTTCCGATACTCTTTAGCATATCCTTGGGTCCTTAGTTTCATCCATTGTTCTTTATAATATACTTCATTTACCTTGTGATAAAAAAAGAGTTTTTTTTTTTACTTTTCTTCACCTCCTACATTGTGCATAAACCTACGTATTGGGTGAAGATTTTCTCGATTGCTTAACTATCCTCTGTTGCTATTATCTAGTCTTTTTTACATTTCTTCACCTCCGACATTGTGCATAAACCTACGCATTGGGTGAAGATTTTCTCGTTTTCTTAACTATCCTCTGCTGCTATTATCTGTAAGTCCTACTCTTACCTTTTGTTTTTACTGTTACTGTTATTTTGTATAATTACCTTTTATTTTTTACTTTTAACATTTTATAATTTTTTTATCTTATCTTATTTTTAATCCTCTATACCATATTGGTATCATACATACATACATACATACATACATATATATATATACATATATATATATATGTGTATATATATATATATATATATATATATATATATATATATATATATATATATATTGCTTAAGAAATCTCAATTGGTGTGAAATGAAAGCTCTCCCTTGATTTTTCTATGTTGTCAACGTGAGATCACTCTTAAATTCTCCACTTTTCTCGTCTCTACTCTTTATAATTCATGTTTATCTAGCACCAGAACTATTAAGTTTTCGAAGTTGTTCGTTGTCCTAGTCTTTTCCCCCCATGTTTCAAAGGGTTGTATAACTGACTATCTTTACTAAACTCATGTATTACACGAATTAATAAATAAGATATTAAATATAATAAAAATTTTATTAGTTACAAAAACTATATTTTTAAAATAAAATATGATTAAAATACGTATTAGTAAAGACTATAAATAATAAAATATTTTTTTATTTTTCAAAAAGACGAAGATAAAGATTGGTGCATCTTATATACACGCTATTGTATTTTGAATTTTACTATAAATGCATTAATATTGTTACAGAACATATTAACTTCATTTGTTTTTCTTTTGGTTTTTTATAGGTTATAAAGAAAATGAGCTAAAACAATGATACTAAGCTAAATTATATTTGTTTTTATAGGTTATAAAGAAAATGAGTGAAAACAATGTTACTAAACTAAATTAAGACCAACAAGTGATTCTTTGTATTAGCTTAGCATGCATATTATCATTCAATTCCACATAATCGAAAAACAAACACCGATTATTTGGATCTCTCCCAAACATGTTTATTGCACTACGAAAAATAACTCAAAAACTTAATACAATAGTTGATACATAACATTATTTAATTGGCTGTGTATTTATAGATTCATCCTATTTGGTGATTATGAGATTGCGACACAAATATATTCATACCAGGAGACTAAACAAAAAATAATTCAAATCTTATAATCTTTATCTTCATCTAACCGATTTATAGATGATCTCTATCGATTTCTCCTGATTAAATCGACTCATCTAACCAGGAATTAAGCTTGCATCAATCAACCCTTAATTCTCAATTTGATTTCCAAATATCTTCAACTCTGAGCAGCTCCTTCATTTATGCAAACTTCATACGTCCTACCTGTTTGGTTAGTATATTAGCTTGTTGATGCGTACCACTTATGTGCTCGACTTTTACTTTCCCTTGCTAGATGAATTCTCGAATAAAATGGTACGTCATATGGACCAGCTTACTTCGAGCGTCACCTACAGTTGAAGCCAAACTCTTTTACATACAGTCGAAGTTGCTGCCACGAACTCAACCTCGCATGAAAAGAGTGCAACCATTGGTTATTTTTGTGAACACCAACTGATCGGTGCATTACCAAGATAAAATACCTGACTAGTTGTGCTTTTTCCATCATCTGTGTCTATGTTATGACTGTTGTCGCTATAACCGGTCAAAGCACATCTTCCTCCTAGCTTGAAAACTTCAAACCATGAGCCATTGTTCCTTTATAAAGCGTGTTAACTGCTTCGTTGTTGCAACATAAGACTCTTTTGGATTTTGGATATACATGCTTAATACTCTAAACAAGAACGCTAAATTACGGTTGAGTATGTAGTAAATACAGAAGACACCCCATGCACTTTTCTCTGATAATCTATAGTATCTGCCTCAGTTCTTTATTCGTCTCTAGTTAGCTTTTATACTTGGATCCATTGGGCAACCTTTTGGGTTGCAATCCTGTAAACCTGCTTGAACAAGTAATTTTGATGCATACCTTTCTTATTTGAGTTCGACTTCATCACTTTGTTGTGTTACTTCGATGCCAAGATAGTATGTTGGCATTCCCAAGTCACTCATCTCGAACATTTTGCTCATTTGTGCCTTGAATTATCTTGTCTTCCTTGTTTGAGCTTGTGATTAGTAGGTCATCCACATATATCTCAATAATTAGCACGGACAATGGAGTAGCTTTTTGATATACGACTTGTTCGTGAAGACATTTATTAAAGTTTAACTTTTGCAATACACCACCTAGATTGTCAATAAATAACAAAACTAGTCATAAATACCAAAATATTAAATACCCAAAATTTTGTGTCTTAAAATTAAATAAAATGTCTATTTTACCCTAAGTGATGTAGTATAGATAGTGAGTCGGCTTACGCGATGTTGCACGTGTCACTAGGGCTTTCTCCGATCTGTCTTAACCACTTATTATTATTATTATTATTATTATTATTATTATTATTATTATTATTATTATTATTATTATTATTATTATTATTATTATTATTATTATTATTATTTATTATTATTATTATTATTATTATGATTATGATTATTATTATTATATTATTATTATTATTATTATCAGTGACGGATCTAGAATTTTTCATTGGTGGGGACAAAAAAACGAGTTTGTTAAAACATGTCAAAAGGAATGTGTTTCAATGGGTTGGTTAAAATAAGTCATCGGGTTGTTTATATTAGCCAACCAGATTTAGTCAATATTTTATATATATAATTAGTTTTGTATTTACTTGTATGGCTGTAATTTATCTATTGTCTTGTATAGTGGCTAGGTTGTTAGGCTCTATGTATATTTATTGGTGCTTTGAGGTCAATGGAATCATGATTGTTTCACCATAAATTATATGATATCAGAGCTTTTTAACCTAAAGCTCAATACCGCTGCTGCCCTCTAACCGGACTAGGGTCCTTGATTTTTTTCTGATTAGCCTTCTTCTCCACTGTTCTTCTCTTTCTCTTTCAGTTTTATCTATGGCAGACACGGGCAAAATCGCAGAAGCTTCTGGTCTCCACCCTGTGTACACTGTGACCAATACCCAACATAAAGTATGCGTTTTGGATGGTGTCAAAGTGTCGTACTCCTCGTGGGTGAAGTAATTTCAACTTCACGACGGTGTATACAAATTTCTTCACCATATCGACGGCACGGAACCGCCGGTCAAGACCGACCCGACCTTTGCCTCCTGGAAAGAAATAGATTCAGTTGTTTTGCAATGGATCTATGGGACTCTCTCTGATGAGTTACTTGTTCGGGTCCTTAAGAAAGACTCCACATCGCTTGAGGCATGGAATCGAATCAAAAACATTTTTTTGAACAACAAAGGTTCTAGGGTAGTAGCCCTAGAGCATGAGTTCACTACTTTATCACTTCGTGCCATGCCCTAACTTGATGCCTATTGCCACAAAATCAAAGAGTTAGCCGACCAGTTGAACGACGTTGACAGCCCCGTCAGATAGTCCGAGGACTCCCACGTGAGTATGATACTGTTGCCTCTTACATCAATCAAGTGACACCGGCCTGGGAAACAGCTTGCTCTATGCTTCAATTAGAGCAACACCGTCTGAATGCACATGAACCTCTATCTTCACCAAAAATTGCTGATGTTGTCTTTTCTTACCCTCGCGTGACTTGTCTAATCGCAGGGATGGTGCCAATCGTGGTGGTCAAAGACCCCTCAACAGGGACTCTTGCAACAGGTCGGGAGGTCATGACTCTCGTTCTTCTAATGGATTTCGTGGATAGAACAGGGTTGTCCATGGGCAGGGCCCATCTCCTCTTGGTCCAGCAAGTCCCTTTAGCAATTTTCAGCCTCTGTGGGCTCCCAACAGCAGCCTGCTCCTTATTGGGCCCCCTTGTGGCCCACTCCGCCATGTCCCTATCCTACTCAGCAGCCCTGGGCTTGCCCATGGACCATCCCACAAAGACCACTTGCCCAATGGCCCAACAGTACTACTGCTCCAACACAAGCTCAGGCCCATTTTATAGAGGTCAATCCACAAAGCTCAGGCCCATTTTAAAAGTGCTCGTGACGATCCAAACTGGTACTCGGCTATGACCGATGAATACAAGGCTCTTATAGCTAATAATACTTGGGATTTAGTGCCTCTTCCTAGTGATGCTCATGTTATCCGTTGCATGTGGCTTTATAAACATAAATTTCATGCCAATGGAACTTTACAAAGGTACAAAGCATGCCTTGTTGTGAATGGAAATGTTAGCAGGTTGGCGTGGACTGTGATGAAACGTTTAGCCTCGTGGTTAAACCAACCACCATCCGCACGGTTCTCAGTCTTGTCGTTTAGAAATCATGGCCGATACATCAGTTAGATATTAAAAACATGTTTCTTCTTGGTGATCTTAAAGAAACGGTTTACATGTTCCAACCCCCGGGTTTTGTTAATTCCATACGTCCTACACATGTTTGTCGCCTCAACAAGTCTCTTTATCGCTTAAAACAGGCGCCCCGTGCGTGGTATCAACGATTTGCATCATATCTTCAACAATGCGGTTTTAAGAGCACCACATGTGACACATATCTATTTGTCTACAAACAAGGGCAAAATATGGCATATATTTTATTGTATGTGGATGATATTATACTCATCGCATCTGACCCTTCTCTTTTACAGCATATTATCATATCTTTATCCAAGGAGTTTGCTATGTCAGATCTTGGGCCACTTCATCATTCCCTTGGGATTCAGGTACAACATCACAACGGGGGACTCTATCTTTCCCAGACATCGTATGTTAAAGACATTCTTGTAAGGGCAAAGATGTAACATTGTAAACCTTGTGCTACACCCGCGGACACCAACTACAAAATAAGTGCAACTGCAGGAGAACCACTACCTGATGGAACTTTGTAACGTAGTCTCGCTGGGGCACTTCAGTACCTCACCTTCACACGGCCTGACATTGCATATGCAGTTCAACAAGTGTGCCTGTTCATGCATGCTCCTAGAGAGCCTCACTTTAATATTTGAAACAGATACTTCGATAGTTACAAGGCACTATGGATCACGGGCTCTCCATACGTCCCTCCAAATCGTCTCCCTCACTACTTACTCCGATGCCGATTAGGGGGGGGGGCTGCCCTAATTCACGAAGATCGACTTCCTGGTAATGCGTTTTCTTGGCGATAACTTGATCTCCTGGTCCTCCAAACGTCAACCAAATATCTCTAGATCAAGTGCCAAAGCTGAGTATAGGGGCGTTGCCAACACCACTGCCGAAACTACTTGGATAAGAAATCTCCTGCTTGAGCTCCATGTTCCCATTACTCGTGCATCCGTAATAAACTGCGATAATACTCGGCTGTTTATCTTACTCAGAACCCGGTCTAGCATCAACGAAAAAGCATGTTGAGATCGATATTCATTTGTTCGTGAAAAGGTACGGGTTGGCTATGTTCGTGTTTTACATGTCCCTGCAGATTTCTAGTATGCAGACAACTTTACCAAGGGCCTTCCCCGTCAATTGTTTACACGCTTTCAATCCAGTCTTTGCATCCGTTCCACTACTGATTCGACTGCGGGGGACTATTAGCCAACCAGATTTAATCAATATATTATATATAGAATTAGTTTTGTATTTAATTGTATGGATGTAATTTATCTATTTTCTTGTATAGTGGCTAGGTTGTTAGGCTCTATGTATATTTATTTGTGCTTTGAGGTCAATGGAATCATCGATTGTTTCACCATAAATTATAGTTTAAAGTACAATCTCACTCCTAAGAATAAAGATGACACAACATCACATTAAGAATTTAAATTGATAAATCACGAATTAGAAAGACCATTAAATTCTTCATACATCATACCCACATTCACTAGGTTTTAACTATTGTTACAGTCCTATTTTAACTATTGAATATTAAGCAAGTGCAAATTTGAGATTTAGTTTATAAATGCCTAAAGAACCACTTAAACAAGTTCAAATTTTCACTCTACATAAATAAGGATTTCTCTAACATGCTCGTTCGTTGAAACTAAATTGTTTTCAATAAAGACTGCCACACAAGAACCTTGACACATACTTCACAAATTAAGTCACATTACAATACAATATGCAATTGGTCCTTTTGTTTGTAATTACGCAACTAACAGTCATCAAAGACAAGATTAATAAATGCAATAAAAAATAGAACTTGTTATCGTGAATGTCGGCAATTGTTTGTACGATTGCTCGACTCAATTGGATGTGATTATGGGTTAGCAAAGAACATAATTAGCAATTAGGGAAGAAATGAAGAATGAAACGTAGAACTTGCTACATGATTAGCAATTGAACAATATATTTAACGATGCTTACCATCAAAAATGTTTACCTACAAAAGGTTAGAACCCAGGTATTTATGAAGACCTTTCAGACACCTTCACTAGATCATATTGTGAGATCGAATAAATAACCCACCGTTATTCACTCTCAAATTGTAAATGTTAAATGTGATACAATTATAAATTAACAATTTACTGTCAAAGACTCAACGTATTAAAACATTAACCTTGCGAAGTGCCGAAAAGCATTGGATTGAACAATCTAACCATTCCAAATGAACAAATGAAATAAATTATAGATAAACGGCTAACAAATTTTTTTACTTGGGTGCCTAAAGAAATATTTATTGGGTGCCTACCTCCTTAATTATCCATTATCCATAATGAATTTTCACAGGTTTATATATGGTTTAGTGGGGGCCAACCCCCCTAACCATATGGTGCATCCGTCTATGATTATTATTATGATAACTACGACGGTGCATTTGGTACTTAGGAATTCAAAGAAACTTGATATAATTGAAATCTGAATTTTATTGGTCATTGAGTTTGTTGGTTGGAATTTGTTAGAATTGGAATTTGAATTTCATTCTTCACATGTTTGGTTGCGAAAGTAACTAGAATCAATTCCCTCAAATTCCTTCAAATTAAGGTTTTCAAAATCCTTCCAAATCTTAAAGGATTTCAAATTCCACCGACCCCCATCCCCGCCCCCGCCACAGACCACCACCTACCACCCCTACCCACCGCCAAACAACACTACCGATGCCGCCAACCTCCGACCGACGCCACCACCGACCACCGACCGTCACTGCCGCCACCTCCAACCATCTCCCCCGCCACCGCCTCCGCCTGACCGCCCCCAACTACCGCCAGCTCCGATCGCCAACCGCCATCGCCCTCGACCTTCGACCACCCCTGATCGCCATCGCCTCCGACAGCTGCCGCCCCCAATCTTCAACCGCCGCGATCGCACAAAACCATTTGATGTCACGCCCGGCCGCTTGTCGCCCTGCCCCCGACAACCGATTGTGCCGTCATCGTCGTCGCCGAACCACGCCAGTTTTAGACGCGCTCGATGACGAGTGTCGGTTTTTAGCGAAAATTCTAATTTTTTATGAATGTTTTGTCACTAAAATGCATCTGGAATTTAAATTCCTTTGATAGATTCTAATTTCTTTGAATCCAAATCATTTGGAAAATATTAAATCCAAATCCAATTCCTTCAAATTTCAATTCAAATTTCAATACCAATTCCAATTCTAATTCTAACGAATTCTACGAATCAAACGCTCCCTAAAAATATTTATCAATATATACTTAGGTATTTAAATAAGATAATACTTATTCTTAGGTTTAAATATTAATTTAAAATATTATAAATAATATAATAGTTAATGTAGTGAATTAAATAATCTCATATTATTAAGTAATCTATTACTAGTATGCTTTAAATATTGTATTAATGAGAAGAAGTTATTAAATGAGAGCAAAATAGGAATGATCGCATGAAGCAATTGTACTTTATGCTTAAAAAATAGTATTATGTATTTTAAATTTTATGTAACACTACAATTTTGTTTCAAACAGATGCTTTATAGAACAAACTAGTCTTAAGCCTCCTACGTTGCAGCGGGTAGCGTAAACTGTGTCAAGTGGCACTAGTGACACACTACCTCCAGTGACCACTAACATTCAAAAAACTCGTAGTAGATAAAAATAAAAACGAACGAAAAGTATGTGTAAAGATATTAAACCACGTAGGCGGAACGTAAAACATATAAAACAATAAGTAAGTCGATCTAGAACCAGCGCGTTATGATATGATCGTTAAACGAGGAAAATATATGGGTAAAACCGTTGAACCGCATACACACGCACGCCGCAATGAGTTAACTCGAAAAATTTAACCTGAACCGTAAGACAAAAAATTTATAAAATACGAAAAGTATAGGAGATCAAAATTGAAAGTACAAAAAATATTGAGCCAAATTGTAAAAGTATAAAAGTATTAGATTATGATAAAAAAGAAGTTAAGGATTAAAAAAAGAGATAAAGATGGGTACAACCAATTAAGTATATTGTACAACCCACTAAGCATAGCAAAGTTGGTAATTAGTAATACACTAGAATTAAACTCCCCGAGTTACCGCGGAGGCATAAAACCATGTCAAATAACACCAATGTCACTCCACTGCTAATGACCACAACAATGTAGTTGTAGTGTGTTAATACGAATAATTAGACCAAAACATAATATATAGAAAAATATAACTAAGTCGATCTAAAATCCGCACGTTGTGACGAACCCTTCGAAAAGGAAAAATAGACGTAAAAATATTAAACCGTGCACTCATATTGTGCAGTGTTAACTTACTAAATTTAGAACGAAATATAAAGCGAAGCGTAAAAATGTTGAATCACACATGCATGTTGTGTGGTGTTAACTTGCAAAACTTAGAACGAAACGTAAAGCGAAGATTTGCGAAATATGAAAAATGTAGTGGAAAAAAGTTGAAAATATAAAAGTTGTGAGATTAAATTGCAAAAAAATGAATAGTTTTGAATTAAAAGTAAAGAAAGTCAAATTTGAGAAGTTAAATTGTAAAATAAGAAAAGCTTTGTGTTAAAAGTGAAAAAACAATTTTTTTTTTAAAAAACCCCATATGCATAAGATACAACCCCGAACATTATGCATAGAATGATTGTTAATTACTATATCATAAATCAGTCACGTACCTAAACTTCATGAAACATATATACCAATGCATATATACCCAAATTAGTCACTAAACTTAAATTCAAAACATGAAAAAACAACAAAATAGAAATTATGATAAACAAATAAGAAATTCTAGTTAATTACATATATGGTTCCTCTGGTTTATCTAAAATAACAGGTTTTGATACTAAGAGTTTTTTTGTAACAGGTTGGAGTACTATGTTTTAAATTATGTAACAAGTTAAGGTATTAATACTAACAGATATTAGTTCTTCTGTTAAATCTAAGGGTATGTCTGTCTTTTTATTTTATAAGAACTACTAATATAGTTAAAGGGACTGTTTATGTCATTTATTATAAATAAAGGATTGTCTGTGTAATTTAACACACACACACACACACACACACACATATATATATATATATATATATATTAATTACACATTTGTTTCAGAATAATTTCACCACAACCATCGTCGGCCACCACCGCCAGCCACCATCGTCGGCCACCACTGTCGTCCACCACCATCGGCCACCAAGCCGTCACATTCTCCTCACCACCACCATTGTCTTCAGCTCTATAAATGAAACAGCAACATCACTATCATCGACAGCTTCACCACCACCGACCATGCAACCAACTACCACCACCAGCCCCCACCACCACTGAGCAACGACCACCGGTCGAAAGTGATCACCGCCAGCCCCCACATCATCACCACCATCGCAACGTCACCATCACTATCACCGTATTATCACCATCATCGGAACATCACCATCACCGTATCATGACCACTATCACATCATCATCATCATCTCCACCTTCACCATTACTCCATTATCATCATCTCAACAAACCCCCATTCCTTTTACCATGTTAACCCTAAAATTAAAAAAAAACACCCAAATCATCGGCTGGTCATTGAAATTAATGGTGGTGCAACCGTGGGTGTTTGTGAGGCTCAATTAGGGTTCAGATTCGATCAACACATTGCCCGATTTCTTTTGACCATTGTTTAATTAGGCTTCAGATCTCAATTAGAATGTTCAATGGTGGTTGGGTGTTCGAAGGGTTAGCGCTTGAAGGTGAACGAAGTGATATTAAACAACGTTGTGGTGTGCGGTGGCGATGGTGAGTGCCGGCGGCAGTGAACTAATTGTGATGTGTCTCTGAAATGTGAGAGGGAAGCAAAGAAGATGACAATGGGGATGGTTGGGGTTAGATTCTTTTATTTTTTATATTCAATAGTTAATTACACAAACAGTCCTTCAACTAAAAGATAGAAATAAAGTGACAAAAGTGGTCCCTGAATAGGTATTTTAGTCATTTTATTTAAATTTAACATAAAAACTAATGTTTGTTACTCTTAATACCTTAACTTGTTACAAAATTTAAAACACAATACCTCAATCTGTTACAAAAAATCTTTAGTACCCAAACCTGTTATTTTAGATAAACCACAGTGACCATTTATGTAATTAACTTAAGAAATTAAAAAGGTGGGAACATTTACCTTAGTCATACCCGAACCATAAATCCGCCACCATAGCTGTTAGAATCATGCCGGCAGCAATTGTCTTTTCACCGATATCCACTAGAAAACTGATTAAATAGAGAGCGAGGAGTTTGGGTTGCACTTGGATGTGGTTGATCGTCATCTGCATCAATCGGTGTAGATATAGGTATGCATATTGGAATAGCCTCATTATTGCTTGCATTGAAGACCAAAGATTGAATGAAATTGAATTCAGGAGAAGAATAATGCCGGAGGTTTCCCCACCGGTGGCGTAACGGCCGGAGGAGCGGAGGTGAGGGCGAAGGAGGCAAGGTGAAAGGACGTGTCTTAAGTGACGGTACACCAACACTTGAGCGGCAGTTTCATTGCATTCATTCAATCAGATGATTCCAGCAGATTGAACCATCAAACGAGGCAAGCGGTGAGGAGTGAATGCATAGTAAACGTGGTGAAGGAGGAAAGGTGCGTCTTACAAAAATTGTGTGAAATTACATTTTTATTCAATGTGATACATTATAAGATAGTAAAGATACAGATATAGATATGTATAATATTCATTAGCCATTTTAATCATTTTGATACAAACTAGCTTGATTAAAAAAACAAAAAAAAAACGGTTCAAAACGCCCAAAACATGGAATGAAGTTGTTTGGGTTGGTATGCCCAACCCAATCAACCTATCCAGATTTTTTTTTTATCGTGGTTAGTAGTTCTGCATAGAGCTTTTATCAAAAACGATTAAACCAGATCTAGAACACTCTTATGCCATTGTATTTTATAGATTTTCTTATGTTTAACTTTCATTAATTTATAATAACCTTTATATTTTTTAACGGCAAATGTGCTATCCTGATTCGGAAGATAGCTGTTATTTTAGTCGGGCCCACCTATTCGTATCACAAACAGAATCACACCCCTAACCCCATTAGAAGAAAACCTATTACTAGGAAAACCTTTGCGTATTCGGCTTTGTGTAACTGAAGTTTTTCTCATTCCACAGCTTCAATTCAAAATTTTCTCTTGGATTTTTTCAGAAGTTCAACATGCCTGAAAGCAAGGTAAGTTTCCTCACTTACTTCCTTCCTCTATTTCATTGGTTAATCTTCTTATTTATTAATTTCATATGAACCTCTATATTATTGAACTTCAAGAAAACAGTCTGAAACTCAGATTTTGTATTTTCTCCCCAAAACTTTCGATTTCAATCTATAGTTCTTCGTGGGTTTCTTTATTTTACTGTTATTAACTCATAATTATGTGCAGAAAGTTGTAATCAGACTGGATATCCTTGACGATAACTGCAAAAGGAAAACTTTAAAGGTAGTTTCCGGTGTTTCAAGTTAAACCTCTATTTTCTTCCTGTTCAATTTCGATTTCAGCACCATAATTTAAATCAAATTACTGGTAATCTTGTTTCAAAATGATTTCTGGGATCGAGTCTTTATCAATGGACATGAAAGACAAGAAATAACAATCATGAAGACGTTGATTCGGTGGATGTCGTTGGAAAACTTAAGAAATGGAGCCCCGGTATCGTCACCATCGGACCGGCGAAAGAAGAAAAGCAAAATGAACAAGAAAAGACAGGAAATGAAGTTGATGAGGAGATGAATGAAGAAGAAGAAGCACGAGGAAGAAGTAGCTTTGGACAGAATTAATTACATATTTCTTCTTTCTGAAAAAGGATTCACGTATTTCTTATTTCTAAACTCAATAATTATGTATTTATCCAAACTAAAAATTTAATTACATCTTTTCTTTTTGCAAAACATATATATTAAATATTTACTCATTTTATTAGAATTAGTTATTGAATGATTATTGTGTTCATATTTTTACTAAGTTATGTTTATACATTTCGCTTCTTAAGAATATCAATCACATATTTTATCAGCTTCAAGTCTTCTATATAAATAAAAGTAATAAAATTATAACTGCAAATACAAAAATTGAAAACTTCATTTTAAAACATTAATTATCGATAATCAAAACTATTTCAAATACAAAAACAACTGTTAGAGTTTTAAACAATTATAATAACAACACATTAATAAGTAAAATCATTTAAAAAAACAAGATAAATAGTCATATGATAAGTAAACTTTAATGAAATAGATAGGAATGTAATATATATGTAATAGGAAGAGGAGATAAGTAATTGATTTTATGGCTCGGGAAATATATAATTTATATGTAAAAATTCTTTAATAAAATGAGTAAATATTTAATATATATGTTTTAGAAAGTGAAAATATTTATTTAACTTTTTAATTAGGTAAATATGTAATTAATGAGTTTACAAAGAAAAATATATAAATGCCCCTGATAGACCATTCACAATTTCACATCCCATTAAATATCATCATCATTATAATTATACTAAAAACTAAAATTTTTCTTCTATCTTTTTTAATTAAATAATATTTTTTATACGTTTATCATTATCTTTTATCTCATCTCTACTCACAACTACTTTCAAAAATATTAAAATATTAATAAGGGTTTAACAATATTTACTCAAATATACAAATGAACGGTAACATTTTACTTCGTCCACTCACAAACACAAACAATCATTTTATATGATATAAAGAATACACTTACAATATTATAAGAAATAGGATGTGAATGCTCTTAGTAAAAGGAGTTTATGAGAGCATTCACATCACTTTATCATCCCTATCCTCGTAACTACATTAAAAAATACTATATTTTTTTTTCAATTAAATAATATTTTTTATATATTTATCATAATAGTTTTTTCTTCTTTCACTCATAACCAATTTTTAAAAATATTAAAAAATTTATTGGATGACACTCAACCAAATGACAAGAATAGTCAACGAAAGACCTTCAAAAAGTTTTCAGTTTTTTCTTCTTCAATTTCGATCAATTCAACTCCTACATGTATCTTGCTTATGTTTCTTTTTTCCTTTTTTTTTCTTTTTTAAGTTTCGATCTTTAGAAAAATATTGATAATCCCTAGTTTATTTTTGTATCCAATTAAAAATGCAGAGAATCAAAATTCAAGTATGTAATTAACACTGTGGATCTGTTTGAATCTCTAACCACTCAGTTAAGTAGAGCTTATTCAAAATGCGAGAATCTTGAATTTTGTTAGATTGCTTTTAACCCTCCCTCAGCTGGTAAAACCGTAAAAGCAAGAGTTGGCCGTAGTTGATGTTTATTGAATAATAAATTCTAATTAGAGGATGTGAGACCTAATCAAATATAAAACATAAAAACTAGTATATCTGTAAAGGATAAAACTGACATTTATTGAAATACTATCTATGAATAATATATATGAAATTAAATTTTTTCTTGACTATAAATGATATTTGATAATGAAAAGTTAAGAATTACATATAATAATGAAAAATTATAATTATAATTTATAAATCTACAAATACTTTTTTAAATAATATAACATATAGTTGAACTCTGTAAAATTAAAAAACTGATTGTGTCAAAATAACAGTAACCCTGAATATTTATATAATAATATCGATAAATGTTTTTAGCGTTTTTTATTTTAATCCAATTTGGTTATTAACATATGTATAACTGAACAATATAATTAAACAATTTAGTTGGTAAAAAAATAAATTCAAAAATCAATAGATAAACTATAATGAATTACTAATTTAGTTTCTTAAAATAAAATAGTTTGATTAAAATAATAAATTAATCTAAAGTAAGGTGTTATCTTTAACAAAGTCAAAAATTGTGGTTTTATTATACGCCTATCTTTTTTAGATATAAAATATCACATATAGTTGTAAATTTCCATATTTTTATGATTTAAAATATCGCCTAACTTTTTGTTATCCGAAAATATCATCTATTGTTTTATGGGGTGACATTATAGTAAAAAAATATATTTAATCAAAAAAGTTTAAGAATTATATTGAGCTTAATGTGTGGTTTTTTATTATTTTATAGGGTATTGGACATTTTGTTAATTATGTCAAATAGATTAGGTTATTGTGTCTAATACGTCAGGTTATCGTATTAAATATCAGTTTATTGTGTTAAATATTTTTTATCATTTATTATATGTATTCATTATTGTGTTTAACGTTTTATATTATTTTATATTTTTCTGTCATTGTTGTTTATATATTATATATAAGCTTGTTGTTATTTTATCTTGTGTATTACAATTAGAGATACAAAATGATTTTATTTTATCAATGTGTTTTTTAAAACTCATTGTGTCCATGATAATATAATGACTAACAAAGAACACAATAAGACATTTTATCATTGTGTCATACATTTATATCAATTTGTGTTATTTTGTAATTATTTTTTAATGTATTATATATATTAGTTGTTAATTTATTATTATGTTTCACATACTAGAATTACACAAAAATATTATTTCACGATTATGTTTTTTTTAATTAGTCTTTTCACAAAAACACAATAACTAATAAAAAGACACAATAAACTACAGTAAAGATACAATGACGAGCAAATTTTATATGAGCTAAAAATGTAACAAAAGTTGATTATCTTTTTATATAACAATATTATACTTGTTTTAAAGATTAAAAATGCTTATTTTTATGGTATAATTTTTATAAAAATTAAGATCGTACATAAAAGTTATAATATTTAAGAAAAAATCGAAGAATTAGAAAAAAAAATCAACAAAAATGGTTATTCTTAAAATATACATCTAACAAATTTTTTCACTATAATTTGATCTGAATCATTGATTTTCAAGATTTAAGGTTGAGATTATTTCTTATACTTTTTTGATTTGTTAATCTTTTTTTTGAATTTTTTTCTTTGCTCAATGATCCAAAAAGTATTAAAAATTATTTAAAAAAATTATTAAATTTAACACGATAACACGATATTAACACTTAATTAACTAAAATATGCATCATAAATTATTAAATTTAATCAAAGAATATTATTTGACAAAAAAAATATCAAAAAAGTTAAAGTTCAGCCTGACCACTGGTCTGGTTCAAATGGTGCACCAATCCGACCGATAACTGGCCGGTTCAACTGAAAACGGTTTAAATACAAACAACCGGAACAATTCAACCTGTCCGACCGATCGATCCTGTCCGGTTCCGAAAACGCTAATAAATCCTCACACAAACTCTAAACCGTTATCATTTTAAATTTTAGAAAATTCTGACAAACAAACACGGATGGACCCACATAATTTTGATGACGTGGCCTTCTTGTCCGTGACATGTCACTTGACGTACGTGCATGCGTGTGATAGTTATGAGATTCAAAGAATGATCTGTCAAAATAATTTTTATTCTAAACAAAAAATATTTTAATAAATAGTTTCCAAATATAAAAGCTTGAAGAGGTATGCCCGCATGAGAGCCTCTATGTTGTCTTGGTATATAAAATTAAAAATGGATACATAAGTGAGATTATCGAAGATGATATTTTTGTCCATTTCTGCTGGTATTAAATTTCCTCAACGTAGTTTCTATATTGTGCATCCGTAGACTTTTTGACTTAGTACTGTTGACAATGGTATAATCCCGTTATTGATTTTCTAAACCTAGTAAAATGTCAAAGTAGAAGTAAATTGGTAGCTTCGACCATTTTAAGGTTTATACGGTTCGATTTATAGTTTACGGTTTCATAAGCGTTCAACGGACCAGTTCAACGTTTTGTAATTTGAAACCATACCTTTATTATGTATCGTTTTATGTCTAAAATATGTAGTTGTGTATAGGTATAATATTAAAATATTAATTAGCCATTTTCATCATTTTTAGAATTTTGATATAAAGTAGCTTGAACTTAAAGGAATAAGTTCAAATCAGTCAAAACGTGAAAGGAAACTGTTTTGGCTCGTCTGCCAATGCAATCAACTCCTCCAGTTTGATTTGTCGTTTTTCGAAACTTTGGTTAATAGTTTGATCCAAAGTTTTCAATAAAATCAATTGAACAAGACCTAGAATATTGTTATTATTATGAATTATTACCATAGCAAGTGGATGAATTTTTGTTAAATTTGTAGATAAGTTTACTATGTTAAATAGTTTTACTTGTCTACTAAAATGATTGATCTTTGTAGTATAAATACCACCTCAATGTAGAGGAGAAAATGCACCTCTTGTATACACTTTCATAAGTTATACATTTCTCTTCTTCTTGCTCTTGCAATTCTCTTTAAAGTTCTTAAGGTTATAACACTAATCTTGTGTTAATTATTGTGATATTATAACACGTTATCAGCACGAGAGCTCTTAAACTCTAATCAAGAAGATCAATAAAGCACAAAGTCATCCATTAATTAAGGTAAGACTTCATTAAGTAATAATATATAATATCTTATATTGAAAGATAACTAAGATAAATAAAATAAGCATAAAGGAGATCATATTATGGACATCTTGATAACCATGGGACTACTAACAAGCTAACTTTTATTTATGCATCTAACTTTTGATTATGCAACTAACATTTTATTTTATGTCAACTAACTTTTACTTATTCATCTAACATATTATTTATGCATCTAACTTTTACTTATGCAACTAACATTTACTTATGCATCTAACTTTTTCTTTAGTTATGCAACTAACATTTCTTTATATGTCAACTAACTTTATACAACTAACATTTTGATTATGTTTATTCGTACTAACGTCTTATTTAACCTGTCGTTCTTATTCTCTATTGTTTTTATAAACTACATACATGTTTTTATAACATAATATTATACTTATCTATTTTATTTAAAACTGTTGTCGATATATACACACACGACGGTTATTAGCCGTTATAAACGGTTATATAGCCGTTGTACATAGCCGTTACAAAACGGTTATAATTTTAAACTATAAATTGACCACTATCAACCTATTTTCAATAAACAGATTATCTCTTTTCTCAAGTTTATCCAAGGCAACTTTTCAAAGATGATACACCCGGTTTTAGTACTGGCAACCATAATGCTCATTTTAATTCTTATCCCCATTGCTGAACTACCACCTGAAGAATTTAAACTTTTCTTATTTCTATATTTGTTTATAGCTCTACCGCTTTATTGTATCGCAATGCTTATTGATATATATGGATTCTAATAATTATCTTACTATTTGCTTAATTCTTGTTTAGCAAACAAAAATGTCGAACATTGCAAAAATTGAATTCCCGGCTCTTAATATCAATGGAGAAAACTATATGCCGTGGACGGCCCACGTAAAAAGACATCTTAAATCCATGGGTGTTTAGAAACTATACAAGAGGGAAATGCTTGCTCGGAACAAGACAAAGCGAAAGCTGATGTCTTTTTACATAAGCATATTGATGAAATGTTACAATTTGAATATTCAAATTGTGAAGATCCATATATTTTATGGAAAGATTTAAAAAGCAGATTTGATCACCAAAGGGAAGTTCTGCTTCCCACTGCTAGAGATGAATGGAACAATCTCAGGTTTCAGGATTTCAAAAAGGTAAACGAGTACACCTCTGCTTTGTTCAGGATATGCTTGACCCTCAGATTCTGTAGACAAAATGTTACTGAGGAAGATATGTTGGAGAAAACTTTCTCCACATTTCATGCATCAAATATAAACTTGCAACAACAATATAGGTTGCAAAATTTTAAAAGATATTCTGATTTAAATTCATTCCTCCTTGTAGCAGAAAAAAAATAATGAGCTTTTGATGAAAAATCATCAAGCTCGTCCCACGGATCATTAGCAATTCCAGAAGTTAATGTTGCTACTAAAAACTCTGGAAGAAAGTGGGGAAGAGGTCGTGGTCGTGGTTTTGTTGATAAAAGTTACCCTAATGGTCGCAACCATTCTTTCAAGGGTAATTATAATTACCGAGGTAACTTTATAGTCGTGGACGTGGTCGTGGCCGTGGATATGGCCGTGGTAGAAATCAAAGAACAATCAATTACCACGCTCCACAAAATAACAATTTTAACCAACACAAAGGGAATGAAGCTGGTAGGTCCGAAAACAATGGCACTTCCTGTTTTAGATGTGGTAGCACAAACCACTGGTCAAAGGCTTGTCGCACAGCTCCACATTTATGTGAGCTATACCAAGCCTCTCTTAAAAGGAAAGAGAAGGAAGTGAACCATGTTGATAATTTTGATAATCTCAACGTTGAGTTGAACACTGCAGACTTTGACATGGAACTCTGAAACACATGTTGCTTGACCATAATAGTTATATGCAACAATTAAGTGTTTTCATATTTATTAATTATGTATTTTTCTTCATGTAATGTTTTCTTTCAATTAAATAAAGTTCTCGTTAAAATATAACAATATCGTCGTTATTCACTTATTAATTTTTTTTATACTTTCAAGATTAAAATGAACATCATTGGAGCGCAAGATCAAACAAATGAAGCAGATATATGTATAGCGGATAGTGGAGCCACACATACTATACTTAGGTCTAAGAAATATTTTTTGAGCTTAAACCAACAAAAGAATCATTAATACAATATCAGGACCTACAGACCTGATAGAAGGAGTGGGAAAAGCTAATTTAGCATTACCAAATGGTACAAAGCTTATAATAGAAAATGCTTTATTTTCCCCAAAATCAACAAGAAATCTGTTGAGTTTTAAAAACATATATCATAATGGATATGATACTCAGTCAAAGACTGTTGATAGTGAAAAATATTTGCATATCATAAGCAAAGATCGAATATTAGAAAAACTGCCAATGCTTCAGTCTGGTTTACATTATACACACATTAATGTGCCTCAGGCATATATGGCAGTTAAAGAAAAATTTTGTGATCCTGAAACACTTAACTTATGGCATGACAGATTAGGCCATCCAGGATCTACAATGATGAGAAGAATAATTGAAAACACTCATGGGCACCCATTGAAATATCAAAAGATCCCACAATCGAATAAAATTCCTTTGTGTACATCTTGTTCTCTTGGGAAATTAATTACAAGGCCTTCGCCTGTAAAAATTGAAAAGGAATCACCTCTGTTTCTTGAAAGAATTCAAGGAGACATATGTGGGCCAATTCATCCACCATGTGGACCATTCAGATACTTTATGGTTTTGATAGACGCGTCAAGTAGATGGTCTCATGTCTGTTTGTTATCAACTCGTAATGTAGCATTTGCAAAATTTCTTGCACAAATTATCAAATTACGAGCACATTTTCCTGATTATACTATTAAAAGGGTGAGACTTGATAATGCTGGTGAATTCACATCACATGCTTTTAATGATTATTGCATGTCTGTAGGAATTATTGTTGAACACCCTGTTGCTCATGTACACACACAAAATGGCTTAGCTGAGTCGTTAATCAAACGTCTACAACTAATAGCTAGACCATTAATAATGAGGACAAAACTCCCTGTGTCTATTTGGGGTCATGCAATTCTTCATGCTGGATCACTAATTCGTGTGAGACCAAGTGCAAATCTTAAATACTCTCCCTTACAACTTGTTTCTGGCAATGAGCCAAACATTTCCCACCTTAGAATTTTTGGGTGTGCTGTATACGTCCCTATTGCACCACCACAACGTATAAAAATGGGTCCTCAAAGAAGGTTGGGAATATATGTTGGATATGAATCAGCTTCCATCATAAGATATCTTGAACCTTTAACGGGTGATGTATTTACAGCACGTTTTGCTGATTGTCACTTTAACGAGTCAGTTTTCCCGGCATTAGGGGGAGAAAAGAAAAAACAAGAAAATGATGTATCATGGTATGTTCCTTCATTATTGTATCTTGATCCAGTAACTAAACAATGTGAGACAGAGGTTCAAAAGATAATACACTTGCAAGAAATTGCAAATCAATTACCTGATGCATTTACTGATACAAGCAGAGTTACTAAGTCTCATATACCAGCTGCTAATGCTCCAGCTCGAGTTGAGATTCCAAATAAGCAAATAGATAACACAATGGCTCATGAATCTCAGAGACGTTTGAAACGAGGAAGACCAATCGGTTCCAAGGATAAAAATCCTCGAAAAAGAAAAACTCATGAAAAGGAAGTTGACAATAAAGTGAATGATCTTGATGAAACGCTTAATACCAAAACCTCTCATGAGGAGGATTTGGATGAAACTAACAAAGAAATATCAATTAACTATGGTCACACACATATCTTATGGAATCAAGATGAAATGGAAGGTATTGATGAAATATTTTCTTATTCCGTAGCAAGTGACATCATGAGTGGAGATGATGATCCTGAACCAAAATCAGTTAGTGACTGTCAAAATAGACATGATTGGGATAAATGGAAAGGAGCTATGCAAGCTGAATTAGATTCACTTAACAAACGAAAGGTGTTTGGACCTATTGTTATTACTCCTATGTCCGTAAAGCCTGTAGGGTACAAATGGGTTTTTGTACGAAAACGAAATGAGAAAAATGAAGTTACAAGGTATAAAGCTAGACTTGTAGCTCAAGGTTTTTCACAAAGGCCAGGGATTGATTATGAGGAAACATACTCCCCTGTTATGGATGCAATAACCTTTAGATACTTAATCAGCTTTGCAGTCTCTAGAAATTTAGAGATGCGTCTTATGGATGTTGTCACAGCTTACTTGTATGGATCACTAGATAGTAACATCTATATGAAAATTCCTGAAGGTTTTAAATTCCCCGAATCATTAAACTCAAAGCCTAAGGAAATGTATTCCATCAAATTACAAAGATCCTTGTATGGACTCAAACAATCTGGACGGATGTGGTATAATCGTTTGAGTGATTATTTGACAAGTAAAGGATACACAAGTAACCTTATTTGTCCATGCATCTTCATTAAGAAGACAACATCAGGATATGTGATCATAGCTGTGTATGTTGATGATCTAAATATAATTGGGACGCAAAAGGAAATTAATGAAACAATTGCTCTTTTAAAGAAAGAATTTGAAATGAAAGACCTTGGAAAAACCAAATATTGTCTTGGTTTGCAGATTGAACATATGCATAATGGAATACTTGTACATCAGTCGACTTATACTGAGAAACTCTTAAAGCGTTTCAATATGGACAAAGCAAATCCTTTAAGCACACCGATGGTTGTTAGATCACTCAATGTTGATAATGATCCATTTCGTCCTTGCGAAGATAATGAAGAGGTCCTTGGTCCAGAGATACCATATCTCAGTGCAATTGGAGCTCTTATGTATCTTACTAACTGTACGAGACCTGACATTTCTTTTGCAGTTAATTTGTTAGCAAGATTTAGTTCAGCCCCTACTAAAAGACACTGGAATGGGATTAAACATATTTTTCGATATCTTCGAGGTACTATTGATTTAGGCTTGTTTTATCCTAATAATTCAAAAGAAGGGTTGGTTGGTTATGCAGATGCAGGTTATTTATCTGATCCTCATAAAGCAAAATCTCAAACGGGATACATATTTAAGAATGGAGGAACTGCGATTTCATGGCGCTCTCAGAAACAAACACTCGTTGCGACATCCTCAAATTATGCTGAAGTCATTGCACTACATGAAGCTTCAAGAGAATGTGTATGGTTAAGATCTATGACACAACTTATATTAACTTCTTGTGGATTGGAAAAGATAGAAATGCAACACCAATCTATGAAGATAATGCAGCTTGTGTCTCACAAATGAAAGAAGGGTATATCAAAAGTGACAGAACAAAACATATACCACCAAGATTCTTTTCATACACTCAAGACCTTATTAAAGATAAACAAGTTGAAATGAGATACGTTCAATCTAGCAATAATTCAGCTGATCTTTTCACAAAGGCACTTCCAAAAACAACTTTCAGAAAACATGTTTATGATATTGGCATGCGGCACGTACACACAATGTGATGATCTACAGAAGACAATTTGAGGGGGAGTTATAAGCTGCACTCTTTTTTCCTTAGCTAAGGTTTTTTCCCACTGGGTTTTTCTTTAGCACTGGGTTTTTCTTTAGCAAGGTTTTTAATGAGGCAGTACTTAAACTCTTGAAGTTTGAAAAGTGTCATCCAAGGGGGAGTATTATGAATTATTACCATAGCAAGTGGATGAACTCTTTGTCAAACTTGTAGATAAGTTTACTATGCTAAATAGTTTTACTTGTCTACCAAAATGATTGATCTTTGTAGTATAAATACCACCTCAATGTAGAGGAGAAGATGCACCTCTTGTATATACTTTCATAAGTTATACATTTCTCTTCTTCTTGCTCTTGCAATTCTCTTTAAAGTTCTTAAGGTTATAACACTAATCTTGTGTTAATTATTGTGATATTATAACAGTTATGCTATTTTAACTTAAAAGATTTCTTTAGTTTCAAACTTCTACTTCCCAAAACGTTTAACTAGTTTGGTTTGTGTAACTGATGTTTTCTTTGACTTTTTAAATGATTGGAGTACATATTGTCATTCATTTTCTTATAAAGTGTTCGATTCATATTATATATTGGGAGTGACTAAAGGTACCATATTGTATACTAAATATACTCTTCCTCGTGTGAGAAATATTTTTAATAAGAAAAGGGTCCACCAAATGTATGAGAAGAAAGAGATACATTGAACGACACTCTTATGTATTTATCGGTAAAATATAAAAAGGTTGTATGGGTAAAAAGCAAAATACGTGCTTATAAGGAAATGAATCATATGTCTTGTGACGTATATTTTCAATGCTTAAATTTTACAAAATTATCTAATTAAAAATTTCAAATATTGTAAGTGTGGTGACCATATGCACAAGTCACACAACAGTTTATTCAAAGAACAATTAATAGTTTTACGACAAATAATCTTTTGAGTGGATACAAGTTAACCTAACACGAAACGGACACGGACATTTATGATTTATCACAATAAATTTCTACAAAGCAATTTCCTCGAAATATACTTTTACATTTCAAATAATTAAAATAAAAATATATACAGAGAAGCTGTTGTGAAGATTTTTTGAATTTAAACAAATTTTTTAAGGGATATGATTTTTTGTTAATTATGATGATAAGGATGAGAACGCTAACATGAATACTCTAACCCTGTTGGTTTAATGAATAATTCGTATCAAACCGTTAACCACGGTTTCAAAAACAACAAACTAAACCAGTCAGGGGCGGAATTGCGCCCAGGAGTACGGGGTCAAGTGATCCCATTGATTTTTGAGCGGGTAGTGTATCGTATAATACCGAAATTTTGAGTGAACTTATAGTTTTTCTGGAGGTGACCCTTAATATTATCACGTTCAAAACATAACTAGATTTTGCTCTTGGTTCACCCGTACCGCGCACGTCTAGGCTTACCTCAGGTCATGGGTTCGACCCTCGCAATTGTCTTTTTTTACAGCCCTTTTAATATTTATAAAAATATATTTTTATCCTTAAGTTTACTACATTTTAACCCCTAAGCCAAACTCCCCCCCACCCCCCACCCCACACAAAATCCACTATTGATCTGAAATCTCAACACCCCCCTCCTCTCTCGTCCAGGATACCATCGCTCATCACTGCACTGCCCAGTACTCCGGCCATCATTCATCGTTGCAGCAGTTCTCCATTCAAGCTTTTACATGTTTGTTTCTTTGTTAATCTAATAATTTGTCTTAACTAGAGATTCAAACCCTAGATTTAATATTAGTGTTTTTGATGTTTTCATTGTTGTTAGTTAATTTGCTTGAGTGATTTTGGTATGTGGATTGTGTTCTAGCCCTAATTTTATGTTTATTAGTTTATCACAATCACAATTCATAAATTTATATTTATTATTTTGGGTAGCCTTTTTATCTAACACTTACCTTTGTTCTAAATAACCCTTTTTTCATAGCCTTTTTATGGCTTTTATCTTATGAGCATCGATTATCCAACATAGTTGAAGTCCCCAAACTTGGAACACCTAATGGTTTGTAATTTTGTGTAAATCAGTTTTTTTTATTTTTACTACTTTCTGTTGGAATAACTAGTATTGTCATTAACCAAAGTATATTATTTAAGTATATGGACATTATGACCTAAGTATATTAATTAATAAGGGCAACAAATTTATATCCTTGACTGTTATAGGGATTAAAATTTGAGTTGGTATCCAATTATAAGTTTACTTATTAGAATGAAAAAGCTTATTTCTATGAATTTGGCTGGTCTTTTTATCAAATACAACTTTGTTTAAGCTATTGTAGCATCTTCTTGTGGTTAATTAAAGTTAAAAGATTTATGTTTTTAGAATTAACTAGATTCCATAGTCTAATTTGCTGAATTTTAATGGTATGTTTAGCCGATTGCACCCAACATGCTTGGCCAAAGAAAATCATCCTGCCTCTTGCAGTATATGTAGATATTTTAGGTGACCAACTCGACCCGACCCGAAAATTTTGAGGTTGGATTTTAAGAAATCAATAGTGACCCCATATGAAAAAATTTATGGTTCCGTCACTAAAACCAGTCAGATTCACAGACATTCTACATGAGATAGACTTGGTCTCATGCCATTTCATGAATTTTAAAAATTAGTCCTAATTCTTAAGAATTTGATTTTCTAAAACCTTTTTGCAACAATGAAATGATGTTTTGTCCTTATGAATAACTACACATTTTTCAAATATCACTATCAACCAACTCTTTCTTCTATCCTACCTTCTTCCTCTGTTCTTATAAATCACACACATTATCACTCATTCTACACCTTCAATTCATAATTCTCTCTTAATTTCTCCAACTATACACTACACCTGCTTCATCATCCCCCTCAACATGCCTGAAATCAAGGTGAAATCTCTGCATTTACTTCTTTCCTCTGTTTCATTACATGAACCTCTGTTTCTTTAAACTTCAAAAAACATAGTATGAATCCCAAATTTTGTATTTTCTCACTACAAATCACCGATTTCCATCTATATTTCTTCATGGGTATCTTCAATTTACTGTCATTAACTCGTAATTAATTGCAGAAAGTTGTAATCAAAGTGGATATCCATGATGGTGATGATAAAAGGAAAGCTTTGAAGGCGGTTTCCAGTCTTTCAGGTTAAAACTCTGTTTTCTTTTCACTCAATTCGGATTTCAATAACAAGATTAACCCGCGAAAAACAGCTGAAAATCGTCGTATGAAATGATTTCAGGGATCGATTCGTTAGCTATCGACACGAAAGACAAGAAACTGACGATCACCGGAGTCATTGATCCGGTGGATGTTTTCGGAAAACTTAAAAAATGGAAGCCTAAGATACTCACCGTTGGACCTGTGAAAGAAGAAAAGAAACCTGAAGTAGATCCTGAATTTATTAGAAGATTGTTGGAACCTAACAATCCGTACGTGAAACAACGTTATTATGGTGATTATTATGTGGAAGAAGACCCCAATGGTTGTGTTATTTGTTGAATGTACAAGTAAATATGCGTTAGGTACTTGTCTATAGGATAGAATTTGCATGGGTGGGTGATAGGTGATCGTTTTCTTTACTTTCTGTCATAAAGGGTTGAATAATAAGTATAGTTTGGGACTTTATGTCGACTCTAATGCATATGATCATATGTAAATAATTTCAGAAAAGTTCTATTGTTTTTTTTAACGGCCAACTAATTAAAGCCCGGTTATTTAGGGTATCCAATGGCGAAAAGTCATCCCATATGTCCGCGATCACAGACAATGCTGAATAGCCCAAGCCCACCAACCATTAATTTCGGGAAAACTCGTCACCCGAAAGTCCAATGTGGTAAAACCCAGCCCACCAACAACATTTTGTTGTTAGTAGGACTCGAATTCACAACCTTCATAAAAAAAGTCATGAGACTAACAGTCAACCAACCAAATGATTGATGGTAAAAAAAGTCATCTTGTTGAAAAGTGGAAAACATACTTTGCATCTATATTAAATTTGGGAAACATGCTTTTAATGAATCTCTAATTATGATAAAACTGGATTTAGTGATATTATTTTCGGCTACTGAGTACTGAAGAAGTGATTTAATGTGATAACAGTCAACTTAAAATTAGACATGTGTAAAAAAACCAGTTCGGGCTAGGTTACTCATAATTGCTTTTGGGTGCGCTTCTTGCTAAGAGAAACAATTAGTATGTTTAGATTATGGTCTTTGAATTGATAGTTGATCTTGAATGTAATTACAAGTTTTTTTTGTCACACCCCAACCTTAACGGCGGAAACGTTGGGATGTGAGGGTTAAGATTGTTCATGCCACACAACGCTAAATCAAAGTGTAAATATTATAAATTCCAAGTTCATGACATACATAAATGTAAAGCATAAGTTTCAATCAAACGACATAACAAGAGTTCAAATAGCATCATGTGACAAAATATGTCATTTTATTAATCTCTAGGTCCAATCCTAGATGTTTACAAGTCTTCATGAGCAACTAAGCGAGATCATTTCCTGAAACATATTAAAAATAATGTCAACATATAATGTTGGTGAGTTTTTATAGGTTGCACACACACACACACACACACACACACACACACACACACACACACACACACACACACACACACATATATATATATATATATATATATATATATATATATATATATATATATATATATATATATATATATAAACAATAAGTTGACAATTCATGTCATAGGTTATAGAATAATGTAATAATAAATAGATAAACAAATGTAACAATCAAACATCGACAAATATGGACACAACATGATTATACGATAAGCTAAGTGTACTTGGTTCCCATAGTGATCAAGAATACGTCACTAGGAGCCGGCAATACCTCGGCTTTAGCACCAAATAGGCTTGTCAGACCCATAGATCTATGACGTTGCTAGACTAGCAATAGTTAATGATTGTATCTTACAAGTGTTATCATATGATAGTTACAAGAGTCCAAATAACCATGACAAAATAAGATGAATTGCACAAGTGTTATAAGAGTAAAAACGATCTACAAGTGTGTTTACGATAAGGTTAACATGTTTCAACCCAAAAGTGTGAAATAATATAAAATGGGGTATGAAAAACTCACATGTATTATAAAGATGTACAAACAAGAAGTCTTGTATTAAACGCCGATGATTTGTTAAAGTTCAACCTAAAGAACGACTCATTAAGCTTAATCATGATTATAATGTTAACGATACATGGAAGTCTATGGTTTAAATTGGCGATTTTTGGATAACAATTGTAACGATGTTATTTATAAATCATTTAACCCATGATTTTAAATTATAAGATAGATACAATTTATTATTAATATTTGAATAATTAAATAAGAATTTTAATGATTAAAACCATTAATAAAGTTAAACTTTTATTATCAAAGGATTACTATTTACTAATTGATAAAATAGTAAATTTGTAGATTTAATTGATTAGAATAATTCACAATATATGCATATTATAAATATGTACATATATATATTTATTTACTTTTAAATATATATTTTTGAATTTGTAAATATATTTTATATGAAAAAAATGAAGAATTTATCAAATTGAAATTCTTGGAAATTAAAGAAGATTCATTACAGTTTAAAATTAATAATAATTGTATTTTGTAACAATTTTTATAATTTGTAAAATAAAAGAATAAGGATTTATTAATTGAATTTCTAAGAAATTTAAAAGAAAATAATTTTATTTAATTTCTGATTAAAAATGATTTTTATATAATTAATAATAATATTAGAATGTTTTCTGGATTTTGAAACTAAAAAAAAACCGTTTTAAAAAAAATAAAAGCAGGGACTCGGGTTCGAACCCGGGTCCCTAGCCACACCACCACAAGCTTAAACCACTGGGCCAAGGCCCTGGTTTGTGTGAAGTTTCAGAAATCGAAAGTTAAGTCAAATTACCCAGAAGATCCCCAATTCACATAAACCCTAAAAATCAAAATCGATCAAATTGATCATCTAATCGATAATGATAACAAAATTAACCATGGGGCTTTGATTTCCCATGGTTAATCGAGTGTGAACCTGTTTTTAATTACCTGAATTCGATTGAATTTGTGAAAACAAAACGATGAACAGGTTGCCTGTTCTGGTTTGAAGAATTCGATGTGTGTGTGTGTTGTTTATGAAATTGAGCTTACAGAGAGTTGGAAAGGGACGAATGCCATCTTTCCCCTTTGTTAAATAGTCCCAATTGAAACCGTTTCATGTTAATCGAGTTCAATTTGCTTCGCACGGTTCTGTTGCAATTCGAACAGAGTTAAGGCTTCATTATGTGTGATTAACACACCATTGATTTCGTATTGATTGGTTGAACTTTGAGACATGATTAATTTCACTAATAATAAGTTTTAATTGCAGAATTGATTTGGGTTTTGAAGTATTTCGGTTTCGAGTGTGAGATTGATGAAAACCGGCGATTAATGTCGAGTTAATTCGGTTGTGGGTTCGAAACTGGTGTACGATTGTTAATGGGCAGTTTAATTCGATTAAAAATGATGCATTTCGGGGTGTTGAGATGGCCGGAGCTCCGCCGGAAGTTTCACCGGAAAATCGGGGTTTGGGAAATTAAATTTAAAGAAATTACACTTTAGTCCTTGTGTTTTCTGAGTTACCCATTTTAACCCAAAGTTTGTGTTTTGTTTTAAAACAAAATTACAGTTTGGTCCCTGGGGTTTTAATGTTATATTTTATGCCCAGAATAATAAATTACAAGTTTTTAAAAATATTAAACTTATATTGTTTTTATTTATTTTTAAGATTATCACCTATTATGTTTATTATTATTATTAGTATTATTATTTTTATTATTTCCATTATTATTATTATTATTATTATTATTATACTTGTTATTATTATTATTTTTTTATTAACTTAATTATTTAATAATAACACAAATTATAAGAAATCTAAATACCCAAAAGAGATTAAGATACAAGGATTACAAATGAACCCTTATATTGTTTTAATGACAAAACAAACACTTACAAGAGATAACGAAATTAACAAACATTTAACAAAAAATACGAGAGGTCACATTGTTTAAGTTAAAAAAGTTTATTTATAAATAAAGTTACTTGTTTGATGATTAGTTTTCAGCTTTTTTGTATCGTGAACTCATTAAGATTGATAGGTAATTTGATATAGACGAATTATTTACATTTGTGAATGAATGAGTCTTAATAGTTTGATCATTTGTTATTACTTTAATCAAAAGCTAAAATCTTGAATTTATGTTGATGTGAACCCTAGTTTGCCATGTTTATTGTTAATCTTGCGGAATGAAAAACCAGAAAGTGATTAGTTTTTAATTTATTAGTAACATTGTTCCCAAAGTTTATTGCTTTTTGCAATTGTGTTAATTCAAATCATTTAAGGTTTCAATTTTTGCTGTAAAAGTCCTTTGTGTCGTTTAAGTTAAGTTTTGTTAAACATTTTCCATCAATTCCTTATGAAGACACTCTACTTACCCTTACACAATAAAGATAACAAAGACTGATTTATTAATTTGATTTTCATCGAGTCTCGACAACCAGATCAGCTAGCAATTAAACGAAGGAGAAAAAGAAAGAAATTGAAAAGCAACAGGGATGTCCAAATGCAAAAAGAGGCAGTTTTTTAGCTGCAAAACGGCCCTTTGGGTTGTAGGCTTGTAGAAAACGGTTTTGTTTCCTTCGTTTAACTTTGATGCACGTATTTGTATACCACACTTGAATTTTATATTGAATTGTGACATTTTGTTTCATATTAATTCTTGTGTTATTATTTGGTTGTGTTAATTGGAGGATAAGATATTGTGTATTATTCAATTATTAATTTCATCTTAGTTGATTTAGTCGGGAAAAAAAAAGTGTAGGAATATACATAGTTCATAACTTAAGTTAGTCAATTAATCGATATAGGTGTGTCTATGTATCTAATTGAATACATATATCAAACGTCTAGTTAATACATAGCAATCCAAGTTTGTGAATGGATTATGTTTTTTAAACGAGTATTAATCATAGGCATGTGATTTGTATTTGTTTTATGATTGATTCATGCGTTGATTCGACATATAGTTTATAGAAAGCCACCAATTGTGCCAGGTGCATCTTAATTAGTTTAATTATGGATAAGATGGTTGGTGTATAAGCACATAAACCATGCTCTAGGTCAGTGCTATCGATTAAACATTGTTAATACCGATTAAGGATTGCAACTAAGCAATCAAACATGAATCAAAAGTGATTACGTATTCTAATTTTCATAATTGTTCTCTTGCGTTTGGTGTGTTATTTGCTTCTTAACTTACACTGCAATTTAGTTTTAGCCTCATTTAATCAAATCTTCAATCAATACACTCTCTTAAAAAATAATTCAAAACTTTTCTCTTGTTATGTTTTTTCCTATAGAGATGTACTTGTTTTATTAGCATTCTGACGTAAAAAAATGGTTTATATTTTATACAAAATTCTGGATATTTTAATGGCCTCGCCGCAATTTGTGATGCTTTTGTCTTTTTTGTTTAAAGTTTCAAAAATTATAAATGACGTTCAGACTTTGTATCTTTAACCTTGAATGGGTTTAGATAACTAGGGGTGTAAAGAGCCGAGCTGAGCCCGAGCTCACTTAGGCTCGCAGTCGGCTCGTTTTGGTTTAAGAAACGGTTCGTTTGTAGTTTTATTTCCAAAGCTCGAGCTTGGCTCGATTGTAGTTTAATTTCTAAAGCTCGAGCTTGGCTCGGGCTTGGTTTGTTTATTGTTAAATTATTAAATTATTATTTTTTTATAATTACTTTTATAATTATTTATAATCATACTTTGTATATATAACATAATATATATTATTTAATTATTTTGATAAAAATAATATATATAATACTATGATCCATGTGAATATATATTTATATATATTTAATATGTAAATAATATATTACATAAAACAAAAAGCATGTTTAGGCTCGCGAACCGTCTCGAGCTTGATATTTGAAGCTCGAGCTCTAACTCGTTTATTAGACGAGCCAAGTTTGTTTAAGCTTGGCTCGATTCGATTTTTTTCGAAACGATCACGAGTAGATTGTGAACCGAATTGACTTGTTTACACCCCTAATGATAACATATTTTGATGTTTGTTTTTTTTTCTTTAAATAATGTGTGAACCCGCGCTTTGCCGCGGGTTGTTAAAATTTACAACACTTGATTTCAATTACTTGTATATTAGTATTCAATCCATAGTTATAGATAAAAATTATATTGACAACTTTGTTTTGAAAAAAATCATGTCAAAACGTTGATATAATTTAACATATCATAACGACAAATTTAGATTTTATAAACCATCATATTTTTATGATCATAAGAGAATAACGATATAAGATTCAGAATCTTGAAGCGGTTTTGAGAGCTTGTATGTTTTTAGTTTGATTACTTGTATATTATTATACATTATTACTTATTACTAAAATCATTTTTATTTTGTAAATAGCTATTGTAATTACTTTAAATATTATTATTATTATTATTATTATTGTTGTTATTATTATTATATTAAATGAATTCATATGGATTAAAATAATTAAATTAAAATCCATCATAATATTACTATACTAACCATATATTATCTTAAGGTTAAGATGAAATTATTATTTTGACATCCTAAAATGCTTTATAAATACATAGATAATATAAATATATATTATTGCTTTCTATATTTATGTATAATGAATTGGATCGCGTGATGTGCGGGTGCTATTGAGTTTTTTTCCGACCAGCCTTAAATACCGATTATATTGTTGTTGTTGTTGTTATTATTATTATTATTATTATTATTATTATAACTATGTAAATATTTGGTAAATAGTATTTAGTTAATAATATAATATTTAATTTAAATAGTAAAAATATAAATAAAAAATATAAATATAATGTTAATTTAAATTATTATAATAAAGTAATATTTAATATAGTGAATTAAATCATATGCATTAACTCATGTATTAATTATAATAAGTCTATTAAATAAGTGCAATTTAGGAACACTTGTATAAATACTTGTACCATATGCTTATAATTGTTTTAGGCGTCTTACGAAAAATAAAAAATTTACCAATATACTCATGAGTTTTGTATTGTAGTAAAAATGTTTTTATGCCTTGTAATCGCTGCTTCACACACTAATCTCATCTCTCATCACAAATGTAAAGTATTCCTGATTTCCTATGGGGTTAGGCTATACATATCCCCTCTATTACTTATCATACTCCACCTTAAATTTTTTCATTTAAAAAAAACTTCCCTAAAAAAATTTCTAACACAATTTTTATATATATAAAACATATTTTAAAATAATAAAAGATAATCATAAAAATAAATATAAACATTTTTGAAGTAGAAAAAAACTTTTAATAAAAAAGTTAGAAAATATCTTTTAAAATTAGAATTAGTCATAAACGAACCGAATTCAATCGACTAAACCGTTTAAACCGATCTATTTGGTTCGATTATCAGATTTAACCTATTAAACCCTTTTATTATTCTTTTTATATGGATAACAGAACCGAATAAGCAAAATTGTGTAAATCGTTAACCGAACCAAAAACCAAATTCACAATTTGATTCGGTTTTTTCGATTATACATACGGTACAGTTTTCAATTACTATTTGTGTTTGGATTTTTTGAACATTCATAATTACTACAGTTAAAAATGATAAAAAAAATAAAAAATAATAAAGAGTAAAAGAAATAACAAATAAATAAAACTTAAAAGTTTTGATTTTAAACATATTAAGTAGTGATATAGTAAATAGAAAAAAATACAATAAAAAGTTAACTATGTGGTTGAAGTAACAAACGACGTCGTATCAAGCTCCCATTTTAAAACGATGAAAAACCTACATCCAAAACCCTTTTCTCTTTGCCGTCGTCTTCCTCTGGAGAACACCGAAGGAGACCACCACTCGACGGCGGAGCAATCATGGCAGCGCCGGAGGCTCCCCTATGCTACGTCGGCGTCGCCCGAAAGTCCGCCGCCTTCCGCCTCATGAAACAAATGGTCAGTTTCTATAATAATAATAATATCAATTTCACCATCGCCTTTAATAGATCTTGAAGCTTCAAACTTGTTTATGTTTAATTAAATGAGTTTAGGTTTGATTGGTGGATTGAATTTGAATTGTGTAGGGATGGGAAGAAGGTGAGGGGCTTGGGAAGGAGAAACAGGGGATCAAAGGTCATGTTAGGGTTACCAACAAGCAAGACACTGTTGGTAAGATTATTAATTTCTATCTGTCTTTTTATTGTTAAATGGTTGCTTTAGGTTTAAAAGTTTATTATGAGTTAATCCCAAGGTAAAAGGAGTTATGGTATTTGAGGTTAAACATTTATTATATGTGAATGTGTGATTTGTAGGGTGTCACAAACTCACAATCGCCCCTTACCATCCTAAATAGAACATGATTGGCTCTGATACCATTTGTTACGTTAGACCCCATTGCAGCAAGTGATATTGTCTGCTAGGAACTCATGGGTTTGTTTTTTGTCTCTCGAGTGGAGACTAATGTAAAAGTCATCCATCTTGAAATTTTCCTAGCCAACGATGTTGAGTATACAAAGTTTTTCCCTCATTGACATTCAAAGCGCCCAGAACACGCTAATAGTAGTGAGGCCATAAGTTGCTCGACCCAATATCTCTTCTTAGACGAATGATATGGAACTTTCCTAAGGTGTCATCTATGCGGTCAAAGGCACACAAGGCATGTGTGCCTAGGTGCCCATCAAGGTGCATTGGTGCAAATTTCAGCCAAATTCTGAAAATTACTGGTCTAAACATGTCTGTAACACTAAAACTGGTCTGAAACATCTAGCTTACTTTTTACACCTTGCGTGTGCCCTAGCACCTTTGTGCTTTGACTACCTAGGGTGTCGCACTTTAATTTGTGAAATACTGAAATTCACATCAAGTTGGTGAAGATGATGCAAGAGATATGATTGTGATAATTTTAGTGTGTGATTGGTAAAGGCCATGCTAGTAATTGCAACATTGGATTCTGTTGAATGGATATCTATTACAAACTTAGTATCATTCTTGCAAAACAGTTGGTTTTGGATGGTCGATAGAAATTTAAATGCAACAAAAAGCTTAGTTTTGACAGATTAACTATAGTACCTGTTTTTACCTTAAATTAAAATGCAGGCATAGGTTTGGACAAGCCAAATGCATGGGCATTTGACACAACACAGTTCGACGGTATTCTTAAGAAACTGAAAGTGGTATGTTCTTGACTAATTTTTCAAAGGTTTATAGTCCATGGCTGTTACCTAAATCCTGATTTTTAATAGCAAGCAACAGTCATTGAACAAGATGATGATGACCTAGAGACAGAATCACCAAAAAAAGATAGTAAAACAACCGTCAAGGCTACACGACCCCAAGGGAGGTCTGTATTAGTTACATATAAATATACAATTAGTATTTTCCAATTTATAAATTTTTAGCTATAATTTATAGAATGTATATTCATGAGTTATAGATACAAGAGAAGAGAGAAAGGGAAACATGTTCGTGCTTATTCCGCTCAAGATCTTGAAGGAATCCTTGTATGTTTCTAGTGAATGTTAATTTCTAATATTCTTTTTAATCTTTGTTTATGGAGTTGTCTCATGATTATACCATTTACAGGTTAAAAAAGTTGAGGATAATTCAAAACCCGAGTCTGAGCCGAACGGAGATGTAGAGATCGTAGAGGCATCTGAAAGCTACATTGTTAATGTGAAAGGTAAATGATATAGAATTTTCATTATGATCACTTTCAAAAGTATCTACAATACCTGAGGGATAGTGTGGACCAAAATTTGTGTTATCAGTAGGGTTGTAAACAAGCTCATCTCTTTTAACTTTAGAGTGCTTGAGCTTGATTTATGAGTCGTTCTTCAATCTCAAGCTTGGATCATCTATTGTTTATTAATTATTTAGTTATTTCAACCGTATACATTTATAATTGTTTGTATACAGATTCATAATTTTATTTGTATATATTACATAATATATATATTATTTAGTTAAAGTTATCACAATTATATGTATAATAATTATATATATGTAGTTATATATTTATTATAAAATAAAAGTTATTATATTTATAATATAATAGGTTTGTTTAGTATCGCTAGCCTACTTAAGCTTGGTATATGAAGCTTAGGCTCGTTCAAGCTCGGCTCAATTCGAGCTTTTAGCGTGCTAATCTTGAATAGTTCACGAGTAGGCTCGTTTACGCCTCAACTTATCACTATTGAGAATATTACTAACCCGCAATGAGATAATTTTAAATTAAAATTTTGACATAGTGTTGATTTCATTTTGTCGTATATTTTGGAGACTAAGATGTCATCTTGACAATTTTGCTAGGTATTTCTCCGGATTGGTGGGGTTTTAAATTCGGGTTTGTATCTGGAGGTTTCCTTGGTGCTAAATCCAGGAGAAGGAAGTCTAGCACAACTGAAGACGCTGAAAATTTTAATAAGAGGACTGTTTTTCATGAGGAGGATCAAGAGAATCTTTACAAACTTGTACAGGTATGTACCTCATGTATTACCGTCACATTAGTTGCTTGTCCTATTTTTTCTTCTTTCTTACTCGTTTGTGGGTCTTGTAAACATTTGTTCTTGTATCATATAACTGGAGTGATGGAACCTACAAATAGTAGTCAAAACAAATGGACTCTCCCTAGAGAATGCTTGATTACTTGGTGTCGATTAAAACTGTTTGCCATTGTGATTACTGATTAGTGGGAGGGAGTAGTGGGTTGTTGGTAGAAAGGATACTGTTTGCTAATGAAGTTTCTTGCAGGACAAGGCAACTTCCGGAAAACAGGGACTTGGGATTAAGGACCAACCTAGAAAAGTAGCTGGTGTACGGTTTCAAGGGAAAAGAACATCTTTTAGTGATGATGAGGATGAGGTTTCCGAAGCTGAAGATTGTGATTCGTCAGCAAAACGGAAATTTGATGACATACTAGACTCACAAAAGAACGTTGAATCAAAACCAAAGCTAAAGAAGTTGTGCAAAAAGCTTCTTTGCCAAGTATGTTATTTAAATAAAGATAATTAGTTAAAAGGTTTGTTTGACGTGCTTGTTCATGCTGATAGTTAAATTGTTATGGCAGGTACCTGAGAAATCATTGAAACTTAAACAACTCAAAGTTCTTGTTGATGAACAGGGTTCTGTTCTTTCTGACTTTTCTTCAAAAAAGGATGCTCTTGCATTCCTGAAAAAGAAGGTAAGACTGTAAGCATTTATCCCATCTATTTACAATTTATTGTGAATCTTCATAGAGGAGCTTAGTAGCAAGGGCTGCATATTTTCCGATCAAGAGTTGAGCTACTCGTGCTAAAATTGGTGCTATGATCAACTGGTCATTCATTATTTAGGGGTGTACAAAACCCGGTCCAGCCTGACCGGACTGATGGCCGAACCAGAATCAGTCTGAAACCGGTCTGAGTATCTTTATTTGGTCCGGTTTATGTCTAGTGTACCTTCTGTTTTTCAGTCTGGTCTGGTCCAGTCTGAAGCAGCCCAGTATTTGAGTGAGCTGAACTGTTTGATTACAATAACATATCGCAATTCAGTTACTAGTTATTGATGCATAGCAAGAGAAACCATAAACAAATGTCATTTAGATCTGAGAGAACATTTTGACTATTAACATGTCAGTCTCGCTCCATCTCGTTAAACCAACCCAACCAGGACTGATCAAAGACCACATGCAGCAAACCGGTCTGGTTTACAGGCTGACTTCTTTTGATTTCTCGGTCTTGGTCTTGTTCATACCGGTTTGGCTGGTCCAGAGCCCCTGAACAGCCCTATGATATCATAATTCGTCCATAAGCCTTTTTGTTAGTTTTATTTGCAGAATGCATGTTATATAATTATATTACATAGAGTGTCACCCGTCAAATATTGATTTTCTAAGTTAGTTGGTAGTTATTAGTTAAATCAAATTCTTCTGGTTCGTGTAAGCTCCATTTTGATATTGTTGATTTTGTGACGGCAGCTTGAAGGCAGTAAACATTTACCGTAGAAGGGAAGAAAGTCCGTCTCTCATCGAAATGAGGACACATTTTGCTGCATGTCGGGAGTAAAGTCTGCTTCAGTGCAGATTATATTGTTATATGTATTTGAATTCGTGATAGAAGTGACTGATTATTATTTTAGGAGAATTTTAACATATTTCATGAGGGTTGTATTTAAAGGCCATGTTAGTGTGACTTCTCTTCTAGCTTGTTTGTTAAAATTATATGGTGAAAACTTACATTTCACATTTTGTGTTGCTAGTTGATATTCGGTTCAGAAAGTATAGACCAAAATACCAAAATATTCTCCGGTACTAGTTGAGGCTGTTGAAGAGTGGTTAGTAGTGAGTCCTAAATATAACTGACCTGCACAACTTTATTTGCTAAATATTTTCCTAAGAAATCATATCCATGGAAGTATAGAGCTTCAATTTCTGCTTTCCTGCCACTCTGAACCATTGCCGCTAACTCTTCTTTGTAGCTGTCCTATCAAAATGATTTTTTTATTTAGATGTCTTTTTGTTTTCATTTTTTCTACAATTTTTTCATGGTAATGCAATTATATGATGAGTTTTAGAAGCTTACCTGCAATATTTCAGAAGAAATCAAGCTTTTGGCAATCTGCATGTCTTTTGGTTTCAGTGGAATGAAAGATTCTTCTGGTATTGTATCCAAATCATCTTTCCTTAATCCCAACCACTTGACATTGCAAGCTGATTAAAGAAAAAAGATTTCATGGGTTTCAAGTGAAGGTAATATAATGGACTAGTGCTTAGTTATCGCATGCATTATAATAACTTCATACCTTGCAAAATGGACACAATCAATTAAGTTTGGATTAGTTTGGGTCTATAATATTAAATTTTGGGTTATAAAAACAAATAAAGCTGCAATCCAACGTGTTTCAACCTGAACTCATTTGATATGTTTTTTTGCGTTTGCTTGTATTGACCCAAACCCAATTTGACCTGTTACACCGTTACACAACCTAATCCACCACTTTTGTCGCTTTTAAAATCACTTATTGGAGAACAACATTCGAAGAGTTAAGATTTGCATCATTCAACAATTTGCCTAAATCCACACGTAATCAAGTTGTGGGGATATTTTGCAATGCAAAATTGCAAATAGGGCCGTATCCAGAGACTTAAATCTGACTAGACATCTAACAGTTAACAAGGAATAGAAGTATTACCATATCTGTATGCTTCTAGGCCCATTCCAATGCTTCCATACTTGAAGGTGCAGAGAATGGCCAATCCTGCTGGATTCCTGAATAGCATACAATAAACAAACACAGGTGGCTTCTAACAGGTTGATCATGATTCTGAAATCTGAACTCCCAAAAGTCAACCAGAAATACATGTACTTACCAGTCAACCAGCCCTAAAATTTTAATTTCTGGAAATGCTCGACTCATACGGTAAAGAAGAAACCTATATTAGTAATCAAGAACTTAGAGTTGAAAGAAGCTATTATTTTAGTTGAGCTCCTGCAAGTGAATTTTACCTTGTAGCAAGATCAGGGTATCCTTTTGCAGTGATAAGAATACATGGAATTTGATTGAACACTCGATCCTCAGCCAGCCGTTGAAATATTGCATGCTAAATGCGAACAAAAGTTAGTATTTCTCCTACAAATTTATAAAAAGAAAGATTCAAATAAACATATACCTTCTCAACAACAAAGATATAATGAGCATCTGTCCTCATAATCAGCTTTTCTAACAAGTTCAGGTCACCAGAAATAGCATAGCCAGAAGACCCACATGTGGTGCAGTCAACAATCTCTTGGTCAGGTTCCTAAGTATCAGAATTAGTTCTTGTTAACAATAAAATTCTTATTTAAAGTTTAAACCATCTAATTTTATACCTGCAATAATAAACGGCCAGCAACAGCTCCTCTACTAGTGGCCATGATTCCAAGACTAAAACGGCTGCATCGAAGCAATGCTACAACGTCTATGTAAATAATGATCAGTAAAGCAAACATATGGTTTTTATATGTAAAGATGATAATATCATGTGATATAGAAAGAAGAAAGGTTTGACCTTGGATTGTTTGATTGACCTGTAATTGAGAAGGGAAATAATCTGGTGATACACAAAGCAACTTGTAAAATAACTCTCTCTGAGTTACTCTCTTCTCCTGAACTAAAATCTCATAACACATCTCCATCATCTTCCACACTAATTTACAAAATCAAAGTCAACAAGCAACATTTTTAACTGTTTGCATTGATCTAGTTGTCGATGGAGACTTCACACATACCTCTTATGAAGGATTTAGTAGTATTCTCCCTCATCAAAGATCTTGTGCAGAACGAACGTGACAGAAATATCCATGAATCTTCAGTTAATAGTCCATGATTCACTCTGCTATTACTCGCGTTACGGTTGATCTGTTTCATTCACAGCAGCAACCGATCATCAACCACATACCAACTACTGCTAATAGCCAAAAAAGGAGGATCCAAAATATTTCTCACCAAACATTGCTAACTTGTATCATACAAGCAGTCCTGATTCATATTAATTTTTGTCTAAATCGCAGTAGAAATCAAATCTAGAATTGACAAAGAGCTTCAAGTCTTCAACTGCTACTCATACACATAAACATCATGATCATAAGATCACCACCTAATTTGCCATAACTTCGTTTTCATATTCCAGTCGTTAATCACACACTAGGTTCATTTCACTTGTAAGTTAATTATAGTGCTTATAAACTCAATCGGCCTGTAATTTTAATCAAATTTCACGCGATCCTATGCTAAATTCTCTCGCATTGCAGCTAATTCGTAACTGAATCTCCAGAGCACGATACAAACCACTCATACTTATTTTCAAAACATCATGAAACAAATCAGAGTCAAATGTAGATAAATAGATTCAAATGGTGAGGAATTCGAACCATAGGGAGGATTGAGATGGCCGGAGTTGCAGAGTTCAAAACCTTGAGGAAATTAAGGACGGCGACTTCGATTCTAGCTCGAACCTGATCATATGATTCTGAATATTATTGAAAACTTAAGCGTAATTCATTGAGATAGAAGAATAATCATTAGTACCTCAACAGGAGGAAGGATATCGGCGTATGAGAGGTGTTGCTCGGTGAAGAAGATGATGGATCTGCGTATGTCTCCCATTGATGCACAACGCTTATCGGCTAATGGCGCCACACTTTGTTTCTCCGAATTTTGAACGACAAACGTTGCCAACTTGCTTCGAATGATAGATGTAATCTTAGTTGGGATCATTTATCCGTTTTTCAAACGGGATCACACCCTTAATCTCACAGAAGAAAAGTCGTTGCTGAGAAAATCTACTGGTTCAACTCTGAGCATTTTGCTCAGATTGAGAATTAACCAATAACCTCTCCATATTACATATCATGGGTAGCTCACATTAATCAATTGGGTTAAAGAACATTGGTTTTAGATATATTCGTATCTTACATTAAATTAAAATCTCGTAAGGGTAGAACGATCTTGCGAACTTCTAGGGGTTAAAATCGTAGCTCAAAACTCACTTGAAAGGATACAATTTCAAAACCAGTAAGTTTGTCGATTCACGAGCATTCATATCATTTTGCAAGAAAAAGAAATAATAAGGAAAATTCTCGTAGGGCCCTATCTTTTACTTGGAAAAAAATATGACGACTGTATTTTATTACTCTTTTTATATGAACATTGATTTCACTTTCATGGTTCACCAAAAACGATTGTAATTTTTTTAAAACAAAACAAGCAGTGGAAGACTTAAAATGATTAATCATTTAGAACAAACTACTAGATGCTGTGAAGCAATAATTTGCAATTTGAAAGACAAGTTATGACCACAACATGGTCAAAAGAAGCTCAAACAAACAAATAAATCTCATATGATAGTAGGATATAGAAAGAGTAAGATGAGAACAAACTTATCTTCATCTCAAGTGGTAAAGACACTGCATCCAAATAGATCACTGACTTACACTAAGTTAAATTTAGTAAACAATTGGTAGAAGCTTGTTAATCAACCATACATATATAACCCACAAACAAACTCATTACAAAGATTATATTCAAGATTTAAAAATTAAGTTGTATATTAGTTAAAATGTGACATGATTAACCAACTATTTGCACCATATACACACACTACAGTTAGTTAAGCATGTTGCGATTGCGATTTGTGGCTTTCGACAATGATTATGAAGATTGAACTCTATATTAGCAAGTGTGAGATTCATTGATCTCAATATCATAATCATCTTTAGAATCTTAATAATAATTAGCAATTTATGAGGATCTACGATCTCAATTTCACCTTGCATTTGTAACACAAGCTAATCTATCTACGAGTGTGTATCTTGAACCACTGGTGTGGTAAATGATACCAAACTTGACATCAGAAGTGATTATGTTATCATTCCTTTTATATTTCTTAAATCCATTGTAACTAGTTCTAGAATTGTATTCTTAAAAATTGTTAGTAGTTTTAATTAGTAATACTTGAAAATCCTCCAATTTTGCAAAATTTACGTACTGTTTAAAGAATAAATTAATACAAACTAGCAACTGCATACTCCTTATGAGATCAAATTATAACACATGACAACTATTGCAAGTGATATATCCATTGATTCTTTGGTTGTCCTGTCGGGAACATATTTTATAAATTGATATTTGTTGTAACTGAAATCACAAAGGGGATGTAGCTCAGATGGTAGAGCGCTCGCTTAGCATGCGAGAGGTACGGGGATCGATACCCCGCATCTCCAGTTTTTTACCTCAATGTTTGCACTGAATTTTTGGTCATTGGCTCATTGCTGCTAAATTATTGACCAATACGACAGTGGTCATTCTGTGTTTTCACTGACAAATTTAGTGACCAAAAATAGTGGTTCCATTCAATAGAGAACAAGAAGGGGTGTGAATTGTATTAGTTTTCGTGGATCTAATAGGTCAAACACAAGTACACAACTTGTATGTTTATCTTTTGCTAATAGCATAGACACCGTGTTATGCTTCGAGTTGAATTTTTGGTCATTCTGTGTTTTAGCCGACAGATTTAGTGACCAAAAATAGTGGTTCCATTCAATAGAGAACAAGAAGGGGTGTGAATTGTATTAGTTTTCGTGGATCTAATAGGTCAAACACAAGTACACAACTTGTATGTTTATCTTTTGCTAATAGCATAGACACCGTGTTATGCTTCGAGTTGACCCGTTTTAGTGTTCATTTGTACATATGAAGAACAATAAGTAACCTAGTAATAATTTAAACAACCAATGACTCAATCTGAAAAAAAAAAACTTTCCCAATTAATAAACTTAGGTTTATATGTATAGGTTAGGTTAACGGAGGATCAATCTATTGATTAAACAGGTCCTATTCAATTTAATCCTTTATTAAAGAGGCTGTGTTTGGCTTGACCCATTCAATTAAAAGTTTATATTAGCGAAACCATCACTAAGTAGCGTCTTAATGAGTTGCAAGGTTTGGTGGGTTAGAGGACCAGCATATATAGTCAATTCATTTGGTTCAGTTATATAAGAATTTGAGTCATACAAGTCTTCCATGTTTACTGTCTTTTAATTTAAAGGTTTAACAAGTCTAACTTCAAACAAAACCGTTGCATCTTTTATACAGTTTCGTTTTACTTTAATGATTGCAACTAAAGGCTTCATTTTGGTTTGAATGATCGTAACTAAAGGTTTGACTCACGGTTTGACCAGAATCAATCAGAACCGAACCATAAAACTCTACTCCTTGCAACCATCTCCCACCGTCACCCTCTCTGCCTCCACCGTATCTACTCTCCATCCCATGCAAAACCCATCTGCTACGAATCAAATCGTGTGTTTAGGGTTAAATGCAACTATTAACAATCCTGTATGTGTATAAATGTTAGATAGAAAAAAAAAATAATCTTAGCATCTTTAAGCACAAAACAACAAAAATTGGATGCCTGGTTCAATGATTTGTATAAAAATTGGATGAATAACCCAAACTGTTGATGAAGTTGACAAAAATGATTTTATGCTTTGATAAAAGAGTATAAAACCTGTCACAATAACCAACATTAAATCACAGACAAGATCCACAAAATTTGCATACAAAACATAGTTTGTGTTCCAGTAATTTAACTCATCCTCTATATCAATTTTGAGTTATTATTGTCTACTTAAACTAGCAAAATCTTGTGTATCGAAACGTTCTATTGGTTCGATGGATTGACTTGCTGCCTTATGGTGCGGACACAATCGGCAAAATTCTTGACCAGCGTACTGCATTTTAGCGGGTCCTTGGTGTTTTCTTTGTAGCAATCCAAGCAAGCGTTTAAATCAGCCAAACATGGCATAGGTTTTGGCTGTGGAAGTTTAAACTCTTTATCGCGAAGTTCTTTTGCCTTTTGTGTTACTTCAACCACCATCTCATCTTCTTTCTTTTCTAGTTTCTCCAAAACTCTTTCACTGTCTTGAAGGACAGACCAGATGGCATCCAACTCAGCATTAGCAGGTGGTGCAGGTGGCGGAATTGGGAGGTACATTGGCGGCCATACAGCGGCAGGGTGAGTGTGTCCACCTTTTAGGGTTTGGGAGTTGTCATTGATGTCCTTCTGGTTGGTGGGTTGAATTTGGTTTTGTTGGGGAGTTTTTGGTGTCTTCGGTTTTGGTTTTCTTTTCTTCTTTACTTTGTCAGTGTCAGCAGCTAGCTGTTTAACTAAGTTGCTACTCATTTGAATGGTAAATGCATCATCCATGGCACTTCCTGAAATGATTTAGCTGTGAGATCCAGCTATAAATGTAATTTTGGACATAAAGTATCACAAACGTTGAACAAAAACCTTTACAGGATATTGCTTTCAGCTTAACACTATGGCCGGTCTTTAATTATGAACAAGATCCTAAGTCCTAACACCCGCTTGAAAGAAAAAAAATGATCTTAACTAGACATGGTAAAATGAGTGGTTTAAGCTGGTTAGATAATGGGTTAAATTTAAAACAGGTAACCTTTTACAGTGTAAGTTGAAGCAGGCCAGACCAGGTTAGCTTGGCCTGTCAACAATATTTTGTCTCTTTTCTCAATAAAAGACCTATAAACAATTAGAAACTTAGAATATTAGACATGATCCCAAGAACCCTACTATTAATATAAAAGTATAATTGTTTTTGAATAAAGTAATTTAGAATGTCGAAGGCATTTGCATCCATGTTCAAAGACATCTAACCAATTCTTTCTAAACTTTACACACTTAACTCATTGCCAACCATATATTACAAAATCAAGCCATTAAGCTATTCAAATTATCACCTACTATTTTAAAATTTCATTGAAAATTTAGGTCAATCAGAAAGTCTTTGTTCGCAACATTCCTTCATATATGTACAATTGTCATATGCACTTTACAACAGCTATTGATAGCAAACTGTACAAATGAGAAAGAACAGAGCAAGTATATAATGTAATCATTCAATTATGCAAACGACTATTAGGGATTCCACCTGGAAGAATCACATTATGTAAAGATCTAATACACATATTTTGTTGATTAGAGCAACTTCGACACAAAACTTGGGAAGTTAAAGATGCCTTATCCCTACCTCCTCATCAGCATGATGATAGAAAACCAAAATGCATAAAGATAAATATTAAATACATTAATAAAAGAAATAAAATACAATTAAAGAACAAAGAAAATGCAGCAAACTTTTAACCTGCTAGATTGGAGATGAAAGTCGTGATGCAAAACCGCACTCACTGCAGAGAAATGATACATAAATATGCTCTATGAAAAAGATGATACTAGATAAGGCAAAATGGGCAGGTCGTTGGATCAGGGGGCAGGTTTAAATAAGGTAACATTTTATAAACAATTAGCGAGTCAAATATAATTACAAATAAATATGTTTCAAAACATAATCCAATTTCTTCAAATAAAATGAGTTAGGAAGTTTTATACTTTTATGCATAAAATACATACTTGGGGCGACTTTCAACCAATTTTAATTTGTTTCCTTTTTAGCTAATAATTTTTGTATTTACCCATTTGACTAAATAGAGGTAAAAGAACCCCTGATCGACCATTTCTTAAGTTATTGGGTCAAAAATGCCATTTGTAGATGAAACTCACAATTCAAAAAACTATTATGCCAAGCAACTTAACAAAGATACAAGAATGTGGGAAATCACTTAGCTGCGGGCCTGTGGCACCTCTTGAATATGTCAGGTATTACGTGCACGCGGCTGACCCGAGGATTCGGATAGGGCACGGAAATCAATACAATACTACGGCTCGGGCCTTAAGAACTTGTCGGTATTTCTAATTGATTTCTAAAACGAGTGACGCGATAACGATAGCAATAATGGTAATAACAAAGATAACTACGCAGCGGAAATAGATTCACCAAACAACCAATAACTTGAACTAATCAAACTGAATAGAATAAACACAAAACAATAACCTGTTTTGAAAGCTGTTCTTTGATCAAACAAGCCAGAAAACTGCAGCACAAAACAGAACAGAATAGCAGCCAGTTCATGGCAGCAAAACACAGCCCCTTTGTGGCGGCTGTGATGGCGGCTGCTGGTGGTTGTCGATGGCAATCAAGCAGCCTTGCTGATTGCAGGTTTGCGGCAGCAGCAAAAGAAAGACAGCAGCAGTGTTGCTGCTGTTCTCGGCAGAAACACACACACAATCACACGAGCACAGAATATAATAATCAAAGCAGTAAATAACACAGCGATTTAACGTGGTTCGGTCAAGGATTGACCTACGTCCACGGGCTAGGAACCAGGGTTTCTTTTTTATTACTTTCAAGACTCAAAGATTACAAGTACATATGTGGGTATTTATAATAAAAGACAATAAAAACTTAACATAAATAAGTTGAGGCAGATTAGGGTTAGGGCCGGCTGCCCCTAACCCTTTTCTGCAGCTTGTCATGGGCTGTTTCAGGCCCGACCCAAGATGGATCGGAACCCACAACACAACAATCTCCCACTTGGGCTTCGAAACATCTTTACTAGCCCTCCACATCAATGCGTCAAACACTTCAACCTGCTTCCACCTGAAAGCGTGAAACATTTGCACCTGCACTTGTCTCGTACTTCTGTAATCTTTAACCTTTATGAAAAGAACCTTTCATACCACCTGATCCGTAGCCGCCTTCATCTGCAATTAACCCTGAAGGCCAACTGAAGCTACACAAAGCTTCAGTTTATCCAACGTGACAACTTTAGTGAACATGTCAGCTGGATTCCTGTCCCTTTGATGTTATTCAACTGGATTGTACCATCACTATTAGCCCCCTAATGAAATGATACCTCATATGAATGTGCTTAGTCTTCCCATGATAAACTGGATTCTTCGCAAGTTTCACAGCACTTTCATTATCACAGTACAACGGATACTCTGCCTGTTTTCTGTCTAATTCACCCAGAAAAGTTTTCAACCAAACAACCTCTTTGCTAGCCTCAGCGGCTGCCATATACTCAGCCTCTGTAGTTGAAAGTGCCACGCTCTTTTGGAGCCTAGACATCCAACATATTGCAGTATCCCCATAGTAAACACATACCTTGTTGTACTCTTGTAGGTCTCTTACATCCACCCAAATCTGCATCAGAATAACCCTTGAGAATTGAATCTCTACCCCTGAAACATAAAGCCATCTTTAGTTCCCTTCAAGTATCTGAGCAGCCATTTAACTGCTTCCCAGTGTTCTCTCCCTGGATTGGACATAAACCTGCTAACAGGCCTTGTGCATACCATTGCATACATAAGACTGCCCACAGCTGATGCATAGGGAACCTTTGCCATGTCGGCCTTGTCTTCATCTGTCTTTGGAGACTGATCTTTAGAAAGCTTAATATGACTACCCAGTGGTGTATTCGGGTAGTTGTCTTCTCATGATTCATCTTAAACTTCTCTAATATTTTCTTAATACTTCTCTTGAGACAATATTAAAGAACCATTTTTCTGATTCCTGGTGATGCTCATGCCCAGTATCTGCTTAGCTGGACCTAGGTCTTTCATTTCAAACTCTTCAGACATCTGTCGTTTTAATCTGTGATCTCTGACATGTCTGAACAGGCTATCAGCATATCATCCACATAAAGGAGAAGAATGATATAAGAATTCTTGAATTTCTTGAGATAGCAACAGTGATCCATCTCGCATCCCTATACCCATTTCTGCCCATAAAATCATCAAACTTGATATACCACTGCCTGGGCGCCTGCTTCAAACCATAAAGACTCTTCTTTAGTTTGCACACCATGTTTACCTTACCAGCTGTCTGAAAACCCTCTGGTTGTGCCATGTAGATATCCTCCTCAAGGTCACCATGCAGAAAAGCTGTCTTTACATCTAGCTGCTCTAGATGTAAGTTTTCTGCAGCCACAATACTAAGCACTAGTCTGATTGTAGTCATTTTAACCATAGGGGAAAATATTTCATTGTAATCAACCCGTGCTTTTGTTGGAACCCCTTAACTACCAATCGTGCTTTGTATATCTTAGTTCCATCACTTTCATCCTTGATTCTATATACCCATCTGTTTTGAAGCGCCTTCTTCCCTGCGGGAAGTTTAGTAAGAACCAGGTTTGGTTCTTTCAAGTGAACCCATTTCTTCTTTCATTGCCCGCTTCCACTGAGACGAATCTTTCACACTGATAGCCTCTGAGTAGCACTGTGGTTCACCATTTTCAGTGAGAAGAAGATAGTTAACTGATGGAGAATATCGTTGAGGAGGTACAGACGTTCGAGTAGACCTCCTAACCCAATGTGAAGTATTTGGATTTTTTGAATCATTTGCTGGTGGGGACTGTTCATCCACAGAATCTGAACTCCCACTATCAAAGAGATCTTGTTCACCAAATTCTTCCTGATCATTATCTTCAGTTTCTAAACTTTCTTCTACTGTATTTTGACTTTCTGTCTCAGACCCATGGCTTTCTGAACTCTGGTTATCATCTTCAAACACCACCTGATCTTTACGAGTTTCTGGAATGGTTGAATCCTTGTCTTTGTAGAGTTTAGCTTCATTAAAGACCGAATCTAGACTCCTGATAGTTTTCCTGGCTTCAAAATCCCAAAGCCTATATCCCATCGATTCAGATCCATAGCCAATGAATGTGCATTTCTTTGCCTTGGGATCAAGCTTATCCCTCTCAAAGTCTTTCACACCAGTGTAGGCATCATAACCAAATATCTTCAGATGTTTGTAACTAACCTCTCTTCCAAGCCATTCCTCTTCTGGTATTTTGAAACCAGAGGAACCGAAGGTCCTCTGTTTATCATATATGCAGCAGTATTAACTGCATCAGCCCAAAAGGTTTTGGGAAGCCCTGCATTCAGTCTCATGCTCCTGGCTCGTTCATTCAACGTCCTGTTTCAGGGCCCGACCCAAGACGGATCGGAGCCCACAACACAACAGAATAATGATAGCCGCATATACCTACTTAAGTTCTGAAAGCATAACCAACCCTAATATAAACTTATTCCTTGCATCTCAAATTAATACAACACCAGTACCCCTATTTATCTTTTAGCCCTAAGTTCTTCATAATCAGGCAATCAGCCACATGAAACCAATAACCTTAGATTAAGGTACGTTTTAACTGGAATAAAATGCACAGCAAGAACTTACTGTGTGCTAATAGACCTCAAAAAAGAGAGTATAACCAAATGATATGCAAACCTATTAGAAGCCTGAGAGTGAAGATACTGTTTATTAACTTCAAGTTTCAATGATAACCATGCCCTGTGCTAAAGTCATGCTAGTAACCGCAAGCAAACCAGTTGTGTCTTTGGCTAACTGATCATATTCATCACACATGAACGACGCTCCTTAGTGACATAAACTCAATACAGGGTCCTCTTCAACTCTGTACAACTACTCTTGAGACTTCAATACTTTTACCCTCACATACGACAATGTCTCGACCTTCCTTTAATTCTATCACATTAAAGTAATGACACATCTCATTCATGGGTAGGTAGTCACAACTCACAACCACACACTACATCTCTCACCTTTACAATTACTTTGCCAAAACAATAAAAATTAGGATGAACAATTAAACAAGAAATTGGGAACAACTACAAACAATGCACCATAGCAACAAACTACTGAGAATTCTACTCTTCAACAAACATTAATCAACCATGTAGAAAAGAACAATTGTTCAAGTGCCATCATAGAATGGGCTTAAGTGAATACCTAAAATCAGACATATTAAGGTTAACCTAACTACTATAGGCGACAAGATGTCAAGATCACTCTGGAAATCATCGGAATACGACATAAAAAAAGAAAAATTGAAGAGGTTAATTGCTGAAACCCTATGTTCGATCATCGAATTTTGACTTCGGGCTTTAAGATTCAGGAAGCATACATCACAAACACAAAGGTAATCAGTAGTGAAGATATATATATTAGGTATAAGATCTTACCTGAAAGCTCGAAGAGATTAGTGCAGAACCAGTGGCGAAGAGGAGAGGGGAAATTTCAGATACGAGAAGATGTAAATTTCAACCTTCTATAGCTGATGTGCTTATAGGGGTGAAACTTTGTAAAACAACGGAACGAACACAACTTTACATTTTTTAAAAAAGTGGATTTGTTTGCGAACATTTCAGGAATACTTATCAAACGAGATTTTTTATTCGTGTACGTTTATTAATAAATTAATATGTCATTAACTGTTTACGAATATTTACCGAACGTATACAAACGTAAATGAAACCAAACAAACATAAATAAACGTTCAAAAAACATAAACAAACACGAATGATAGTTAACGAACACAACTAATACAAATGATTCATATTTATTTTAAAATAAAATATGTTTTCCTTTCATAACAAGCATTACGTAAAATTCATTAAAAACAAATAAGTATTTAACATAATCATTCTAGCATACTAGACATAATTATCATAAATATAATTAAAAAAAAAGTAAATTATCATTTGCATCCCTCACAATTGTCCATTTTAACCGTTTGCATCCATATAGTTTCAAAGCCTTGATTTGCATACTCGACGTTTATATGTTTAACCATTTGTATCACTAATGTTTATATTATGTAACCATTTGAATTAAATGACTAACGGTGTTAGTTAAGTCTGTTAACAAACCCCGCATCATCTGTCTTTTCTAGGGGTATTTTTGTTTAATCCTATTTTTTTTATAATTACATCAATTTCCATTTACCATCATTCACAATCATCATCTGAACCATCACCACCACCGCTAACATACACACTAGCCCGACCATCACTGCCAGCCATCCCCACCAGCCACCAACTGTTAATCACAAACCACCCAACCACCATCATCGTACCACTACAATCACAACCCACCACCCATTCGACACCACCAACCACCACATCCAACTACCATCGCCATCTCAGTCCTTTTTCTTTGAATATACAGATACAGAAAGGATAAGAGAAGAGAGGATAGGGGAGGGAGAGAGAGATAGAGAGAGCAATGGTGGTAGTGGGCGGTTTCATGTGTTTCTTACTCCACCACTGCCATCTCAGCCCCCTTTCTCCAGATTTGCGAGAGAAAGGAGAGGAGAGAGAGAGCGACGATGGTAGTGGGTGGTAGTTACATGGTGAGTGCCGATGCGTGGTGGTAGTGGTGGTGTTTGTGGTCCGGCGGTGGAGGAGGAATACCGCGAAAGAGATAGAGAGGATAGGGAGCGAGGGAGACGATGGTGGTTAGTGGTTACATGACGAGTGACGTTGGTGATGATTGTGATCTGGCGGTGGACGACCGAGAAAAAGAAAGAAAGAGATGAAAGAGAGAGAGAGAGAGAGAGAGAGAGAGATGGTGGTTGGAGGTAATGTTGATGATGATGATGATGTTAGTAGCATCAAATGTGGTGGTGAGTTTTAATAAAGCTAGAATTAAAGGTATTTTTATCAATTTACAGGAAACTAACGGCTTCAGGGTTAGGACTCATATAAAGACAAAAATTAAAACTGTAGGGGGCAAATCGAGGCTTTAAAACTATAGGGATGCAAACGGTTAAAATGAAAAATATCTGGGATACAAATGATAATCACTCTTAAAAGATTAATAGTTTTGTGAAGGTTTAACACAAACTGAAAATAAAATGGTCAAATGAGGGATGTTGTTAGAGACGTATAGTATAAATAAAGCTTCAAAATTAAAAATAAAATAAATTAAAACTAGTATAATAAAAAATAAATATAAAAAAATTTAAATAAACGAACATAAATTAAACATAAATGAACATGTTATCAAATGTTCACGAAAATAAATGAACAAATGTGACTTTTGTTCATTTTTGTTCGTTTAACTAAACAAACAAAATTTTCTTGTCCATGTTCGTTCATTTATTAAACGAACAAAGATAAACGAATTCACCGTCGAACAGTTCACGAACCTTTCGCTGGACGTTCGGTTCGTTTACAACCCTATTCCCGAACTTCCCTTTATAAGCTTATTTGTTATCTATTTTATATATACACACATACATATTAATTCATGTGTCATTTTAATTCAGGTCTCGCCGTTAAAAAAAAATCAGTGTCATTTTAAAACTCTATTTTGATTGTTAACTGATATGTTTAATGGCTTGTACAACCCTATAAATCGATAGCACTATCAACTTGTGAACCAACAACTCTTGTAGTTTCAACTTTTAACTGTTACTTCGATTATTCCTACTAAAACCACTACAGAATTATTTCACCTCTACTACTTCTGCTCCCATATTTAATGATTACAAAAACAAGGAGAAAATTACATGTATTGATCTTGTTGTCGCTCCTAAAGGAAAAATAGATCAAAGTGTTGGGTTTTGAACAAGTTTATCAGAGTCATTTTATTCAAATAAAATAAAAAACGCAGCGGATAAAGAGATTAAAACTTGTTACAGTTAATATATATAAACCATTTTATATATCTATTAAAATCCGTAATGGATCGATATATGAAAACCATGCTTACAAACAACCATAGGGTGTTTAGAAGACTACCTCTCGTATGGGTTTGAGGAAGATGATCGATGAATGGCAGCTTCCAAAGAAGAACCCTTAAACGAGTCTACCCACAAGCCTCCAACAAACACCCGGTTGTTAGGATTTTCACTTGAATGAACCTCTATTCTTGGTTTTTATTTCGACCGATCGAGAGAGAAAACCAGAAAACGAAGAGGTGCACTTTTGAGTGTCTAGTAAGTTATCAGAGAGAGTGGTTGATTGCAATCATAGATTGCATGTCCTATGAAATTGAAATTTCAGATGAGGAGAGAGAGAAAAGTGGACGGGGCCCAGACCCTTGTCCCATCTGCATTTCTCAAACATTCATCCGCATTAGTAAATGCGGATGAATGGTCTCCTTCCGTATTTGTAAATGCGGATGAAGAAATTCCATCCGTATTTCCCAAATATACATCCGCATTTGTAAATGCGGATGAGTAGTTTCATCAGCATTTCCTCAAATGCTCATCCGCATTAGTAAATGCGGACGATCATTTCCATCAGCATTTCCACAAATGCACATCGCATTAGTAAATGCGGATGAGGAACCTTCATCCGCATTAGTAATGCGGATGAGTAATTCATCCGCATTTCCTCAAAAGCACATCCGCATTAGTAAATGCGGATGAGTAATTAAGAAATGCGGACAAAAGACTATATTGTTGTTCAACCATTTGAATAACAATATAGAATACTCTCTCTAAAATAAATTATCCATATAATTTATTTACAACACAAGTGCAAATATTTAGAAACCCAATTTCTAAATACTTAAGTGTCAATATTTATTTACATGATCATATCATAAAATAAATATTGTAGGTGTTTGTCTAGCTTGTTATTGGGTATGACCCGACTTGGATCATAACGTACTAGCCACATCAATTCAATATGTGTCTTGGGCAGACCGTTTCCAACAATCTCCCACTTGCACAAGATACATAGAGGATTGATGCAAGTAGCAAATACCGCCTAACAACGGTTTACTACCCCTAATACGCATGACGAAGTGCCATTCAATAACATCATCTTCTTCAAGTCCCTTACTTGAAAATGATTTAGGTGAATCTATCATTTATCCTTTTGTTACAGATGTCATGTAAATCCAGAGACACAGAATGATCATTCCCTGTTGATTTAACTTTATCAGGCCTTAGACATCTTACTCTCAACGAATAAGAGGAACAAATCCCATCTTGACTACATACGTTTCTCACAATCACCTTGTATCACACCTGAAACTAGCCTTGTGTACTGTCCATATTTCAGAACAGCGAAGAACTAGGTCAAAGTATAATATTTGGTGAATATCAAAACCCAATATGTATCTCAGGTCGGAGGATACTATGATATTCGCCTTTACTCAAACTTATGATCAATTACATAATTCCATGCAGTAACATTTGAGAGCGGGTCAGTCCAATATTTGTATCCCACAAATATCTATGAACTTTGGTAGCAACCTTTTGCTCTATATTCATACCTTATGAATATCCACCAATCCAAGTTCATAATAGTCTTACCTTCATATTTGTTCCCACAAATATGACCGACTACGGACATTTAGAATAATAAAAATATTCATGGATCTAAACATGCTAAAACTGAACATAACTCATAGTATCATAATTATATATATGAGTCAAAATAACAATTGTTCCATTGTTTAAATACTAAATAGATCAAATCCAATCACTAGAATATCGAAGTCCTAAGGCACAAGTATGACTCTCATGCTTTGGCCTTTCAAGGAGCTTCGTGAGTGGATCCGCAATATTTTGATCGGTGTGAACTTTGCGAATACATATCTTTCCTTTTTCAACTTCATCCCTTATGTAGTTGAATCTCCGCTCAATGTGCCTTGTCTTTTGATGTGCACGGGGTTCCTTGATTTGAGCAATCGCACCCTCGTTGTCACAAAAGATCTCTAGGGGATCTTGAATGGTAGAGACTACCCCTAGATCGGCAATGAATTTCTTTAACCATGCAGCTTCTTGTGCTGCCAATGAAGCGGCGATGTATTCGATTCTGTAGTGGACAATGCTACCACATCCTGCTTTGAACTCTTCCAGGACACTGCCCCTCCATTCATAATGAAGACATACCCCGATTGTGATCGAGAATCATCTCGATCAGTTTGGAAACTCGCATCCGTGTAACCCTTTACAACGAGTTCCTCTTCACCAGATCCGTATATTAGAAACATATCCTTAGTCCTCCTAAGGTATTTCAATATACTCTTAACAGCCATCCAATGGCTATTTCCTGGATTCTGCTGATATCTACTCGTCATGCTTAAAGCGCATGACACGTCCGGTCTAGTGCATATCATTGCATACATGATGGATCCTATAGCAGATGCATATGGGACTTCCTTCATCCTTTCTTGCTCATCCTTTGAGCTTGGACATTGAGATGCACTCAATATTGTCCCTCTTTGAATAGGTACCAGACCTTTCTTAGAGTTCTCCATCTTGAACCTTTTCAAGATTTTATCAATGTATGCACTTTGGTTTAAACCTATCAACCGCCTTGATCTATCCCTATAGATCTTTATTCCCAAAATGTAGGCGGCTTCACCAAGATCTTTGATGGAAAAACAACTTCCAAGCCAGGTTTTAACACCTTCCATGGTTGGAATGTCATTTCCAAACAGTAGTATATCATCAACATACAATACTAAGAATGTGATGATGCTCCCACTAGCCTTCTTATACACACAAGCTTCATCAGCGTTCTTGATGAATCCAAATTTCTTGATCTCTTCATCAAAACGTTGATTCCAACTTCTCGATGCTTGTTTCAATCCATAGATTGATTTCTTTAACTTGCATACTTTATTAGGATGTTGTGGATCGACAAAACCATCGGGCTGAACCATATAGACATTCTCTTCGAGATGTCCATTAAGGAAAGCAGTTTTGACATCCATTTGCCAAATCTCATAGTCATAATATGCGGCTATGGCAAATAATATCCTAATTGACTTTAGCATTGCCACAGGCGAGAAGGTCTCATCATAATCAACCCCTTGAGTTTGAGTGAAACCTTTTGCTACAAGTCTTGCTTTATAAGTATCCAAGTTTCCATGCATATCGGTTTTCTTCTTGAAAACCCACTTACATCCAATCGGTTTGGAGTTAAGCGGTGGCACAACCAATTCCCATACTTGTTGTCATACATGGATTGCATCTCTACGTTCATGGCTTCAAGCCACTTGTCACAATCGGAATTGGACATTGCATCATGGTACGTAGTTGGTTCATCCGAGTCAACTACATAGCATCCATTCATGAAAAATCCATATCTTTCGGGTGGATAGCTAGTTCTACCAGATCTGCGAACGTTTTGTGTGTATTGATCAACCACTTGATCATTATCAACAACCTCTTGTTGATTGCTAATATCAACCAAACGTGTATCGGCTTGTGGTTCTCGATCCTCATCAAGTTTCACTGTTCTATTGGTAGTTCCTTCCATAAGGAACTTAGTTTCCAAGAACTCAGCCTTTCGAGCAATAAATACCTTTTGCTCTGTTGGATTGTAGAAGTAATATCCCATGAGTCTTTGGGATATCCTAAAAGATACACTTAGTGGATCGGCTTTCTAACTTGTTTAGGGTTTCTGCTTAACATAAGCTTCACAACCCCTACTTTTAAATATGATAACGATGGAACTCTTCCATGCAATATTTCAAAAGGTGTCTTATCCACTTTCTTGGTTGGGGCCATATTCAGAATACGGGCTGCGGAGAGCAATGCGAAACCCCAAATGATAGAGGCAGTGTGCTTCTAGCCATCATAGATCGAACCATATCCAATAGGGTTCGTTTCTCCTTTCAGACACACCATTATGTTGTGGTGTTCTGGGTGGAGCAAGTTGTGAGACAATCCACAACTCCTGAGATGATCTTGAAAGGCATCACTAGGGTATTCACCTCCTCTATCTGAATGAAGAACTTTGATTGTTTGTTGAGTTGATTTTCTACTTCATTTTTGAAGATTTTGAACATTTCAAAAGCTTCATCTTTGTGTCTTAAAAGTACCATAACCATAACGACTATAATCGTCGATAAGGTAATGAAGTATCTTTCACCATTCTTGTCATTGCTTTAAAGGACCACATACTTCCAAATGTATGATTCCTAATAAATCTTTTGCCCTTTCGTTAGTGCCACAAAGGGTTTCCTTGGTCATCTTTTCTTGTAAACATTTCACACTTATCAAATGAACCGTCTTCATTTGCTTCCAAAAGACCATTCTTTTGAAGTGTTTGAATGCTTTCTTGTTTATGTAACCAAGACGACAATGCCAAGATATGATTTACTTAAACCCATTTTAAGTTTCTTGGTGCTTGACTGGTAATGAGTTATTAAAGGATGTGTCATCATGAACCACTTCATAATACCATTAGAAGGCATAACTTAAAATAAAGTATATCATCCATAAAAACACAAATACCATTGTTTACAAACTTTAATACATAACCATATTATTTTAGAAGGGAACATAAATTATATTCCTAGTCAACTAGGAGCATACAAAATATTCTTCAAAATAACTTCCAACCACTTGGAAGCTTCAAGATATAGTCTCCCTGGGCTTTGACATCAACTTTTGCTCCGTTGCCCATGTAGAGACCAATATCTCCCTTCTTAAAATGTTTATTTTTTTTGAACCCCTACAACAATTGCAAATACGAGTTCAACATCTGGTATCCATACCCATGTGTTTGAAGAAATAACATTAAGTTCAATATGGATCATAAAGTTGTACCTGAGGTCTGCCCACATCCCTCTTGTTTCTCAACTCTTTGGGATAGGTTGGACAATTCCTCTTCCAATGTCCTATCTCACCACACTCAAAGCATGGATCGTTCTCCGTAACCTTTGGCTTCTTAAGCTTCAGTTTTGGTGGTCCCGCTTTAGCTTTTCTTCCCTTACCCTTCCCTTTACGTATCCCTTGCCTTTGGCAACATTGCCTTGGGTTCGGGGTGATGCCTTTTCTTGTTGCCACCCTCATTGATCATGAGAATCGGTAAAACCCTTTTACCCATCTCCGCTTCGGCTGTTTTGAGCATTACATGAAGTTCCTCGATGCTCTTGTTCCATCCTTTCATGTTATAATTCATGATAAACGCTCAGACTTCTTGTTAGACATTGAGGATCAAATCTGGCCAACTCTTTTGATACGGGACAGTACAGCCTTTCGAGGTGATCATGTGGCTTTTCATCTTCATCATATGATGACACCGATTGGGTTTCTTCCATTCGACATGCATGAAGCGCTCGAACCGTTTCGAAGCGCTCTACCCTCGCTTGTTGAAGGAAATTTCCTTCAACTGGGTAATCATGTCGTATGCCCCATGATGTTCAAAATCCTTTTGAAGCTCGGGAATCATGGTTCCCAACATGAGGCAAGAAACTTGCACTGAATCCTCAGTGTGCTTAACCCAATCGTTGTAGGCATCATCATCATGTTTGGGTTCATCGGGAATAGGATCGTCCAACACATATGATTTCTTTTCTTGCTTGAGAACAATTCTCAAGTTTCGAAACCAATCCATGAAATTATTGTGGTTGAGACGATCTTTTTCCAGGATAGTTCTTAGTGACAGGTTATGGACGGTCGGGTGGTAGCGTTGTTGTTTGCGGCCATTTCTACAATTTTAACAAAGTTCAATTTTAGTATTTACAATAATAAAATTTTAATTATTAATACCCTTTCATGTCTCATAGACAATTAATAATTAAAATCTAGAATCCAACGTTACATTTAAATATTGGTTAGGTGACCTTTATCCCATTATTTAAATTAACAAGGTAGTCAACATTTGACAATTGCAACCCTTTGCAACTTCTAGTTTTTATGGGTCGTTTGAACGCCATGCTGTCGGTGACCCTATTCACATGGTTTCCACTCAAGTCGTCCTACTTACACACACATGTGAGTTTACACATACAAGTGGTTAGGTGACCTTTATCCCACAAATATGTTAACCCCACCTCAAACACACAAGTTCCCTAAATGTGGTTAGGTGACTTTTATCCCACAAAGAGTTCCCAAGTGATTTGAGTGTTGTATAAAAGGATGGTGTTAAACTTGTTTAAAAGGGATTTACGTTTTCATTAATTCTAGTTTGAAAACATTTTGTACCTTACATTTGCATGCATTCAAACGCGTGGTACATTAGTGAAACCAACTTTCAAGGCTTTTTTAATAAAACCCAATTTTTGCGAAAACATTAACCTTTAATAAAACCATTTTATTACCCATGTTAATGTTTCCAAAAGAACCGTTTAAAGCTTGTTGTTGTTTTAAATTGTTTAACAGTGCATATCCAAATATCACATAAACAATAAAATAAATCAACCACACAAGCAATACATACAACAACAAGTTCATAACCATAGCCAACTAATTTAACATCACTTGTTGACCGAAACAAGTGAGTTAATTAGGTCTTTCCTAAGGGTAAAATTGACACAACACTTGTGTCGGTGAACTCCCACTTGATCCCGCATCCAAATGCTTCAAGCGTCCACTTTGTGTTGTGATTCTTCCATTCGATTTGGGCTTCCAAATGGCTTAAGTTTTTGCACCAAACTCCTTTGGGCCTTCAAAATATGTTTCGGTTATTGGGCTTAATCCCATTAAGAGCTATAAAGCCCTTTGGGCTCAAAATTGGCCCAAACCCAAAACAATCTTGTTGCATTTTTTTTTACAAAATATATCCTAATACATTTTTTCTAGTAAAAGTAAAATGCAACTAACCTATTTATTTTACATACAAATGAAAAATAAATAAATTACATACCCAAAAGGAGAACAAATACATTTAATTATTACACCCTTTTGAATAATCAAATACAATTACAACACATCCAAACACAAGGTCTCGCTAGGTTATGAACATCAAAATACATATCCAAATTGTAAGCAAAACCCGAGAGCTTCCCCTTGAACCACTGATTTTAGGTTAATGTATAACAAACCGAATTCATGATTCTTGTCCAAACAACTAAATCATCCAAATGATTAAATTTTTCAAGATTACTATGCATGTGAAGTAGAATCTTAAAAAATTCAGGGAAACATTGACCAGAACTCTCGGTCTGTTGGTGAATCACAACAAAAGATTCTTCCAGATGAACATGTATCCATATAACCGGCTTTGATGCCATTGTTGGGTTTTGAACAAGTTTATCAGAGTCATTTTATCCAAATAAAATGAAAAACGCAGCGGATAAAGATTAAAACTTGTTACAGTTAATATATATAAACCATTTTATATATCTGTTAAACCCCGTAATGGATCGATATATGAAAACCATGCTTATAAACAACCATATGGTGTTTAGAAGACTACCTCTCGTATGGGTTTGAGGAAGATGATCGATGAATGACAGCTTCCAAGAAGGACGCCTCAAGCAAGTCTACCCTCAAGCCTCCACAACACCCGGTTGCTAGGATTTTCACTTGATGAACCTCTTTCTTGGTTTTTATTTCGACCGATCGAGTAGAAAACAGAAAACATGAGGTGCACTTTTGAGTGTCTAGTAAGTTATCAGAGAGAGTGGTTGATTGCAATCATATATTACATGTCCTATAAATTGAAATTTCAGATGAGGAGAGAGAGAAAAGTGGGCGGGCCCTAGACCCTTGTCCCATCCGTATTTCTCAAACATTCACCTGCATTAGTAAATGCGGATGAATGGTCTCCTTCCGCATAATGCTGTGAATGGTCTCCTTCCGCATTTGTAAATATGGATGAAGAAATTTCATCCGCATTTCCCAAATGTACATCCGTATTTGTAAATGCGGATGAGTAGTTTCATCAGTATTTCCTCAAATGCTCATCCGTATTAGTAAATGCGGACGATCAGTTTCCATCAACTTTCACAAATGCATATCCGCATTAGTAAATGCGGATGAGGACCTTCATCCATATCAATTAATGCGGATGAGTAATCTTCATCCGCATTTCCTCAAAGCACATCCGCATTAGTAAATGCAATGAGTAATTAAGAATACAGACAAAAGACTATATTGTTGTTCAACCCATTTGAATAACAATATAGAATACTCTCTCTAAAATAAATTATCCATATATTTTTTTACAACACAAGTACAAATATTTAGAAAACCAATTTCTAATACTCTAAGTGTCAATATCTATTTACATGATCATATCATATAATAAATATGTAGGTGTTTGTCTACTTGTTATTGGGTATGACCGACTTGGATCATAACTACTAGCCACATCAATTCAATATGTGTCTTGGGTAGACCGTTTCCAACAATCTCCCACTTGCACAAGATACATAGAGGATTGATGCAAGTAGCAA